>JARFJB010001914.1:122500-237500 GCA_036346205.1 Vesta saturnalis | reverse complement strand
TGTGCGTGTGCGTGTGCGTATGCGTGTGCGTATGCGTGTGCGTATGCGTGTGCGTATGCGTGTGCGTATGCGTGATGCGTATGCGTGTGCGTGTGGGTGTGCGTGTACGTGTGCGTATGCGTGTGCGTGTGCGTGTGCGTGTGCGTATGCGTGTTGCGTGTGCGTGTGCGTGTGCGTGTGCGTGTGCGTGTGCGTAGTGCGTATGCGTTGCGTATGCGTGTGTATGCGTGTGCGTGTGCGTGTGCGTGTGTGTGTGTGTGTGCGTATGCGTATGCGTATGCGTGTGCGTGTGCGTGTGCGTGTGCGTGTGCGTGTGCGTGTGCGTGTGCGTATGCGTGTGCGTGTGCGTATGCGTGTGCGTGTGCGTGTGCGTGTGCGTTGCGTGTGCGTGTGCGTGTGCGTGTGCGTGTGCGTGTGCGTGTGCGTGTGCGTGTGCGTGTGCGTGTGCGTGTGCGTGTGCGTGTGCGTGTGCGTGTGTGTGTGTGCGTGTGCGTGTGTGTGTGCGTGTGCGTGTGCGTGTGCGTGTGCGTGTGCGTGTGCGTGTCGTTGCGTGTGCGTGTGGTGTGTGTGTGTGTGTGTGTGTGTGTGTGTGTGTGTGTGTGTGTGTGTGTGTGTGTGTGTGTGTGTGTGTGTGTGTGTGTGTGTGTGTGTGTGTGTGTGTGTGTGTGTGTGTGTGTGTGTGTGTAAAATTCCATAAGTTATGAATCAAACATTTTACCTGCAGTTACTGCCCAATAATAGTATAAGGCAAACCTCATGCATACTTTATATCTTAAGAAACAAATCCACACAGTTGGACCTTGTAAATCCCTTAAAGTTCTATAAGTATACTTCTACACCCATGGCAACAAATTTTAGCTACTTAACAGTTTGGGTAATAACTAAAAAATTTTGTGCCTTATGGTTAGTCGATTTGCCTTATTAACCAAAAAATATTTCCATACACCTAGATATGTTCGCTTTAAAATCGGGATTGCTCCTTCCTGAAACTAATTGCTAAATACTCGGACGTTAACTTGTTTTTAAATATGGAATAAATAAGTAAACCATTATACCGTTAAAAGAAAATTTCTACAATAACACAATAACATATTTTATTTCACAACCTATATTTAATTATAAAAGGAAATACCTTAATGCGAATGCTAGTAACGGTATAACCTAATGAATAATTAATATTATGAGTAATTAAAGGAATCAAAATACCTTATTCTTGGCCACAGTGTAGATAACGAAATGGCTGCATGCTGGGTCAGCGTTTTGGAAATTGTTCAGGGTTGAAATAAATATAGATTTGTATGCTTTATAATTCCCAAATGAATAAATTTGCAGGATTAAGGGGCTTTACAATTCCACTTCCCATTAACGCAGGTGATTACCTCACTCTTGATTAATCGTACTAATACCGTAAATTGGATTAACCGTAAAATAATTAACGTGATAAATATATGACAGATTTAGAAAGGCTTAGACTGAAATGGATGTAACTAGGAACCCTCAAGTGCTTTTTAAAGGTAACAGTAAATACAATATATCACTAAACGTTTGGATGAAAATTGCAAAAAGTACCTTAGACAAGCCAGTAAAAATCAATTTTCGGAAAATGTCCTACAGAAGTCAAAATTTAATTAAATCGTTCAGAACTTCGAATTGTTAAAGATCTTAAAAGTAAAAATTGTTTTTTATCTCAACGCAGATGACGACAATCAAGTAGTCATTTTAAACAGAGGTGATTATTTCGCTTCAGGTAAAGA
Organism: Vesta saturnalis; assembly: GCA_036346205.1. Classification (NCBI taxonomy): domain Eukaryota; kingdom Metazoa; phylum Arthropoda; class Insecta; order Coleoptera; family Lampyridae; genus Vesta; species Vesta saturnalis. Next base: position 235,746 of record JARFJB010001914.1, on the reverse strand, counting down.
ACTCTTATATTCAGATTCTTATTTAGCCATTATCAAAGATCCTCTTTCTAAAATGAATACTTCAACTAGGAGATTTTATTAGAATTCAAAAGGGTTGTGGATGATACTCTTAGGTTTCGACTAACGGTATCCAATCCGGTACTACCTAGAATGCCTAAGATTCATAAACCAAGTAATGCTATGCGACCCATTGCTTCTGGTATTAATGCACCTACTTATCTGCTGTCCAAACTGTTGGTTAGCAAATTTCATAGTGTTTTCTACCAACGTTAGTGTTTCAAATTCGTCTGAATTCATTGACAAAATTAAAAACATTGAACTCAAAGAAGATGAAATTTTGATCAAATTCGACGTATGTTAATTGTTTCCGAGTGTTCCAATAGATCAACCTTCTGTTTATTTAGATGTTTTGAAACAAAACCGGTTGGACGACGTAGATTTAAAACACAATTAGCCTTATTTTCCAAGAGTTTGGATTAGGTACGTGGATGATATGTTTGCCATACTTAATACTATAATTTGTAATTTGTATCTTTGTAGAAACTTTAAATTCTAAATTTCCGTCAATCAAATTCCGTTTTTTGATACTTTGGTAACAAGAAATGATAATAAACTAGATGCAGATATTTATCGTAAGGAAACTTGTAAAAAATTCATAACCATTGTAAGCTGCAAAGCGTTACTGGCTGATGATGTGTGTGTGTGTATATATATATATATATATATATATATATATATATATATATATATATATATATATATATAACCAAACGATTTAGGTGTGGAAGATTACGCCTATACTGTTGATTTAAAAAACATATTATAACAGATTATTGTAGTCAACAACGGAGCATCTTGTAAAAATATTTTTCTATATACAGGGTGGCCCATTTTCGAGCACTACACTAAACACCTATTTTTACAGTGGAACACCCTATGTATTTTTATATTTTCAATTCTCTGTTAAATGCTGAGCAAAATTGTATAAGTAATTAGGGGTCTACGACTAACGGTTCCTAAGTTATTGAAATTTTCCGCCATCTTGAAAGATATCAAAGTGAAATTTTGGGATTTGTTTTTCCATATGTCTGGTTTTAACTTCTACATTCAGATTGCAGACTCTTTTTTCACATATACAGGATGGTCTATATTGCTCAATGTTATTTTTCCCACGCGCACGCTCACGCGCGTGCACAAACACACCCACGTACGCACGCACGCACGCGCGCACGCACACACACACACACACATACACACACATACACACACACGCACATACACACATGCACACACACTATTAGAAATGTAAATATTACTGCGTTATTGGTTACACAATTTTCTAACGAAGATTTAATAAAAAGAGAGGTATAAAGATGGAATTTTTTTTTGGTATTAAAATGATTTACTTGCAACTGTAAATAAATAAGTAAAAGTATGAATATATTTCAAACAAAGGTGAACTTAAATTCTCGGTAAAGGAAACTTTATTTACAGAACTACATCAGTTTATGATACATTATTAAAAGAATAGTTTCATTTAAAAAAAAATGAAAACGTTTTTTGTACTAACGTGAAAATCAACAAAATCAGAAAATAAAGCTTTCACATTCATAGGTATGAAATAAAAGATTTTCTTTCAGTACGTGTTTTTTACCCCCCATTTGTGTAATATTTTTGTATAAATTTTAAACGTTTGCATACTGCATACTGCATACATGAATGAGTCTATTTTTAGAACGTATTTATAAGTTTTTAAATATTGCTAAAGTACCTATAAGTGAAATGTAATTGCATCTTTCATGTTTTATAAATGACACTATTATCCCCATAAAATCGTTGCTCATTGTTTATTTCTAAAGTATGAGAATAACGCCACTCGTTTTCATTCGTTTGAAAAAAAATTAAAATTTACATCATTTCTTTCAGTTGAATCTAAAATTGTTTATAGAACTGCATCACTTTACGACATATTCGTTAAAAACAATAGATTCATGTACAAAAGAAAATTAAAACTTTTTTTTGTGTGTACTAGCGTGACATCAACAAACGTGCAAAATGTGTCAAGTTTTTTCATTCATAGCGAGAAAGGAATAAAGCTTTTCTTTGTATTTCGCCTTTCATACTCTAAATGAAACGTAATTATGTATGAATTTTCTATAAAGTTCTATGTACTATGTGTATTTAGTGTCATTGAAAAATGAATCTACTTTATTTTCAATGAAAGAGACTGTTTTTTTTTTCAATTTAAAACGCTTAAGCATATTTTCTTTTTGAAAGTAAAGTCTAAATGAACCTAATTATGTATGCAGAACAATCTTTCGATAACATTCCACCAACCTTGAAATATCTTTGTTTCCCACCACCATGAACTGATTGTTACTAGATTTCTAAGAATTGCGATGACCTTGACATATCTATTTTTAGATTGCCTGGAACAGCTCTAAGAATTTCCCGCCAAAAGTTTGAACTGGCTCCAAACATGATGACATATCTATTTATAGATTGTATCATCCTCTGATTCTATTTTTATAGAATTGCAATATGATGATGACCTTGTCATGAACTGATTCTTATTTTTAGATTTCTAAGAATTGAAATATGACCTTGGCCTTTTAGATCACTTGAACAGCTCCAAAAATTTCCCCCCGAAAGTTTAAACTGGCTCCAAGAGCTCCAAACATTCTCTCTCTCCAAACATTCCCTCTCTCACTCGCACACTTAAGATTTCCATGAAAATTTGCCATATTCTCCATATAAAAAGCATTTGGCGAGTGACGTTGAACTGGTTCAGAACCTACCCTATATCACTACTGGTATTTCACCGGTAACGGGACGGTCTCTTACGTCGAAACGGTATAATTTAAAAACAAAACATTACAGTCGAATGGTGTAAGTCAATTATGGCTACAACTTAAAAATGTTTTTTAGCATACAAGGTGTCCTAAAGTAGTACGGCACATCAAAGTTATGTTTTTTTTTATGGAACACCTTATAACTAGCTTCAATTTTGAATTTTATGGAAAAAATAAGGTCAAGTTTTATAAACTCTAGGCCTATCTATTATGGTTTTTCTCATATTTCCATTTTTCAGCAAATGTGATCATTTTGAAAAACGTCGTTAATTCCGGAATAAACTAATCTAAGAAAAGATCATTAAAACTTGATACAGTTAGATAGTTTAATCGGATAAAATATTTACTACTCTTGAATGTTGTACAGGTTGCTCACAATATTATGTTATTCCATGAGTACGTGTAGACCCCATTACCACTGTTATTTTAAATGGAATGCCCTATACTTTATTTATTAAACAAATTGTCATATTAGTTCCCTTTCAAACTACTAAATAGCATTTTATTGCAATTTTACAAAATTCTAAAACTCTAAAATCATAATTTAATCTAGGAAGCGATAATTGTTTTATGGCAAGCTAAGTAAATGCAGAATTATGCTGTCACTTTGTTGAATTTAAATGACGAATGCCCTGAGGATGGCCTGGTAGACTGAAAGTATTCGGCAAGAATAAATTAATTTACACACTTCAGTACTTGAATACTTCTATCGTAGAAGTGTGTGTATGCTTAGGTAACAACCGTTTGTTTTTTATTAAAGTAAAAGCCAGAAAGTTATCGTTCTGAATATTAATTTTGTAATAAAATTAATTGTTAAATAATTTAATAATAAAAATAAGTAACACATAATCGTGATAGAAAGAATCGATCAATAAAGTAGGTGTTCAATATTATGTGCATTTTGCTCAATGCAACACCTTATTCATCCTCAAAAAAATTTCTTAACATGACGCAGCATGTTTGGTGTAATCGATGCAAACGAATGTGTTATTCGCAGCTTCATGCCATCTGCAGTCGTGAGAGGAGTATTATAAGCAATATTCTTGATGTAACCCCATTAAAAGAAGTCCATAGGGGTTAGTTTTGGGGATCTAGGAGGCCACTCAGCAAAGTCACCCCTTCCTATTCATTTATCTGGGAACTTCCTATTCAACATCCGACATGCTATGTCGAATGTTAAGTGGAACATGATGCAGAAGTAACCAAAATTCACGTTTTAAAAATCTTAAAAACTTTCGCCCATTCAAATTTCCATTAAAAAAATAAGGTTCAATAACATAATCGCCAATAATTCCCCACGAAACGTTAACACTCCGAAGATTTTGACGGTCGACAAAACCGACTATTTTGCGCGCACCTATTCTATTACTATCTACGGAAGCCCCTAATATACCATCCACTACACTTGGTGCATGGAAGGTGCGATCAGCTAAAAGGGCATCTTTTAAATAATTTAGACATGAAACATCCACTAAGGCATCAGATAAATTACTAGTAACCAATAGTTCTAACGAATGTTTGAATTCTGGATAGAATTACAGTTGTAGTCTTTCCTTGAATTGATTTGCTTAAGCCGCCAACTCCAATAATACTGGAAACAAATTTTGAAGATAAGCCTAGTCTTTTGCAGCAATTCAGTACTTTGTTTATAATTATATAAAAGAAGTGCTGTTTTTCCCATAAAAACATTAATTGTATGTGCCCTTTGGTTATTATTTTCTATATATTTCCTTTTGGTTTCAAAAACGTCTTCTTGTGTTACTATAATTAAAAACTCTCAATAAATATCTGCATTTGCTCTTAATCTTCAGATTTGAAATTTTTTTATTTTTTATTTTGGGGAATGTGATACCCCACCACACATGTTCTATATAAAATTTTCACCACACAGCTGCCGGGTTCACCGAACTTACTAAATTTTACAAACAAAAATTACAATACAAATAAATAAATACATGCAAAACGCGCGCATGTATTCGAAGAATTAACCCTAATATATCATTCTGTACATTAAGTATACACGCATTATATTATATAGTATGTCCACGGATTGACTTCTCAGCTAGTGTAATTTACCAAAAACTTTGAATCTTATTTTAATATCTTGGTATACCTCACAGTTCAGTCCACTCTTTGTTTCAAGTTTTTGGGGACGAGAAAATAAATTCCGTTACTGTTCTCATTCTACAGCACCAGGCACCGACAAAGGCAGACACAGACCCAGGCGCAGACGCAGACACACACGCTGTATGTGCACTGTACAGGCACTGACACGGTCACGGATGGGGACACGAACGCGGATACGAACACAGACACAGATACAGGCAGAGGCACAGACACAGACACAGAGACACACACAGACACAGTCACAGACGCGGACGCGGACGCGCACACGGAAACGAACACGGACACAGACACAGACACAGACACGGACAGGAACACGGACACGATTTGGCAACAGTAAAAAAAATTCTATTGGATAACGTTATTATAATACTGATACCATTACACAAATGAGTGTTTAAAAATAATTATTGTTAAGGTGTACTTGGAATTTATTTTATTTTCGGATACATTGTTGTTAAGATGATTCATATTGCAATCTCAGAATTTTTTTAGTTTTGTCAGTTTATCCCCTTGTACAGCGCTGAAAGCTGCCTGTCATAAAAATTATTATTCTACACCCATTATTATGGACACCACAGCTGCCCTGACAGAAATAATTATATTACCCTTTAGCTTAAAACGTCCTGCTCTTATTTACACATTTACAGTTGACAGTATTACGATAAGTTACAAAAAATCGAAAAATTTTTGATTTCATGTATATTTGGAAAATTTCTATTTAAACAAAGAAAACCAGAAGAAAAAGACCGTTAAATAAAAGCAAAATCGGACATGCTGGTAAACGTATCATTTAAAACGTTATGATTAGAATTTCCACACCGTCGTTTAACTAGTGAACAATGTATCAAATAAATTAGTTGGGATCTATTTAAATTTCTATTATATATAATTCCGACTTTACACTTCTGAATAAACGTGCGAACTGTGATGATAGTGCAAAATATCAACGCAATGCTAACATAAATAATTTTGATATTTTTCTGTTAAAAAACACAGCAATTGTGTATTTCCTTCTTCATTATTTATTTTACTCGTATCAATTGCATACAAACTCGCTGAACTAGTAACTGTGTATTTGCACTGTAAATTGTACCGATTACAAACAATAGCACAATTTTCAACTAAAACTGCATGTAATCAATTCCGTAATCATTTCACTTCACTAATTTGTTATCAACCTGTTGCTAACCTAAACTTATACTATGTAAATAAATATAGTTTATCGCCGACTAGTATCAGAATGCTGTGATATTATTAATGACAAAATCATTCATAATCTGTAGTGAACTCTACGGGAAGCAGCTGGAAGGCTTCGCGCTAATGCAGAAGTGCAGTAGATTGAAAATGTAGGCAACCCGCAAGGTGTAGTATTTCCCTCTCTCTGTTGCACACATTTCGCCATACGCGCTCCACAACGATCATGTTAATACCACATATGCACACATATGCATTAATTTTCAACCGTAAAAATGGGCAACAGGTTTTTAGACAAAAATCAGTACTGAATGCAGAGGTACAAATTTTATTTTTAATAACACAAAAAATGCAAAAAGAAAGACGTGTGAGGCTAAACTTATATACAATTAATGGTTCATCCATCGATCAAGAATTTCTGGCGTTTTAAAAGGAAAACTGCAATATCATAAAATGAAATAAGAATTATATTCACTTTATTCACTTACGAACGAAATGGAATTTCCTTCATGGCATAGTGTAAATTATGACGACCAACAACAACACAATTTCGGACCATTTTTAGTCAAACACGCCACAAAGTTTAAACAAACAAAAATACAAATAAAATCTTTGTACACTTCAAAACACAGCAAGTGACTTTGTATAACATATAAAACACGCACGCAATCGATAAATACTTAAATAAACAGTTAGGTGTTGCACACTTCCTTAGTAACAATAATGAATTGGCGAGAGAGACTAATACTACAGCATCGTCCTCTCCTAATCTATGCGCCTGCCTCAGTTTAACAAGTACGACGTATATTAGCGAGGCCCTAGAGTTCACTGATAATCTGTCACTTTATGGCGCAGCGTGCCATAATGTTATGCATAAAGTTTTGCTGACAACGAAATGAAACAAGCATTTTATTTATTTATATTAATATTAATGATACAATTAGAATTTCCGGATATCGAAATTTTTCCACTAAAGGAGGGGATTAAATATCTCAAATGTGATTGTAATTAAGATGACTGGTCAAGAAAATATGCAAGCAATAGCTTCCACGTAACTTTGTTATTATCAAAGAAAGATGTTTGCAGTTTTTATAATATAATAATTTTCCCGTACTACTTTGTTGACCTAGATTTCATAGCAAAATCGAAAATTTAGTATCTTCTTTTATTTTCAACTTATATCCAAACGTCAACATTTCTACATTTTTCAAGATCTTATATCTCGCTTAATACTATTATACTGATATATTTCATCAACGGTACTTATATATTGTGAAGTGTCGAATTCAGTGAAGTGTTTAGAATTTTTCTATGGTGCGGTTTTGAGTAATAATATGAACTTTTGATGAAGTTTTCTGAAAAACATACATCTAAAACAAACATTTTAGATGTAGATTCAAATTTAAAAAAAACGTTTAATTTTAGAAATTAATATCAAAATTTCCCGTAACAGTACAAAGATTTAGGAAGCTTACCCATAAATTATGATACACGCGTACCATAGTGTAGGAAGAAAAAGAGGAGAGTTTATTAAATATTCGTCAAATAACTTTATATTAATTTATATTAATGTTATAGATCTATCTATCTATATATATATATATATATATATATATATATATATATATATATATATATATATATATATAGTCAGTTAAATTAACAAAGTTGGGCAGAATTACATAATAATTCAAATACCGATAAGAAAATTCAACATTGTTGCCAACTTTCTACGATATCTGAAAAATAACTAAAAATCGTCCAAATTTTCAATCGGCTATATCTTTTTTAATATTCAAAAATAGGAAAAAGTTATAAGAGAGACTTTTGATAGCTATTTTTACGCAAAATGAAAAAATGTGCATTAAAATTTTTTTTAGTAATCATTTTTCGAACTACAACCCAAACATGCATTTTTTTAAATGGCAACTGTAGGTGGCTGTGGACTCATTCGATGGCTTATTTTTTTCTGATTTCAAAAATGTATAGCTTTGTATGTTTAATATTATTAGTTAACTCACAATTTAAAAAAAAAGGGAATTATAATATTTGTTAAACAAATTAAACTGTGCCGTGAACATTTAAATAACAAAATATGCTCATATTGTACTACTAAATTTGTGGAAACAACAAAAATAATGTACCACATTATCAAAATAATAAAGTTCTAAATAAATTTAACGTACAACCAACGAAGAATAACAGCAAAAAATATAAACAGATAACACAATCGTAGAAGTGCTTCAAAATGCCCTCCATTACTTTAAACACACATTTAACATCGTTTTAAAATTTCGTTTTGAACTTTTAATAAACTTTGGGTTCTAATTTGATGTATAGCAAGCAACACGAATTTTATTTTTTAAATCGTCTAGATTTACTCGCTACACTTTGTCTTTAATTGCACCCCACAAGAAAAAGTCCAGGGAGGTTAAGTCTGGAGAACGCGGTGACCAAGCTATTGGACCTCGATTTCTTATCCAATTATTAAAACGTTCCTGTAAATAGTTGCACACAAGTAATCCATTGTATGCTGGTGCCCCGTCGTATTGAAAATAATTCAAATTTTGAATTACGTTCAACGGAAGGTCGTCCAAAATTTCCTCAATTTGTTTCGTAAAAAGGATTTTGGTACCAATAATACCGAACCAAACGTTTACTGAAAAAGCATATTGATCTCTCCTCTCAACAATAATATAAGGATTTTCTTGGGACCATTGGATATGATTTTTTCTATTGAAGATGCCGATGCTTGTAAATTTTGCTTCATGGGTAAAAAGAATGCTTTTCGAGAATTAATTGTTTACTCGACTTTCATTAATCAACCATGTAGCAAAACGTAATCTTTTCTGATAATTTTCAACATATAATGTATTTCCTGTATGAAAATGATATGGTTTAAAATAATTTGGTTCAAAATAACGTGGGCTTCATCTTTGGAAGTGTTACACTCGTTCGCAATTTCACAAAGAGTTGTAGTAGGTGTAAATTCGACGTAAGCTAAAACACGTTCTTCTGTTTTTGTGTTAGCATTAAGTTTAAAACTTTGAGGTTTAGTAAAACTCGCATATTTCTTTAAATTCGATTCAAGTTGGGCAAATAATCTCACATCGGGTTGTCTTCTTTCATATAAGTTTGAAGATATAATTCCGAAGCAGCTTTAGCATCTCTGTTAGACACATAATAGCAAAAAAGCATATGATTTCTTTCTTCAGAAGAATAAGCCATTAATAAATTAATATTCACTATTTAAGTACGAACTTTTTTTTTTTTTTTTATGATTGTGGACCTGAACAGGCTAAATAAGGCCTATCGTGCTAAAGCACTCAGGAACACTTAGGAGGATGGATAGAGGGATAATGAATTGCCAATAGATGCCTACGAACAGCTACCTTAAATTTTCTCATATAAGTGATAGGAAAACAGGAACTAGGGAGATCATTCCAGAGTTCAGAAGCCGTGTAGAAAAATGTGGATTGTGCCCGTTTGGTACGACAAGTGGAGATTTGTACTGCATACTGATGATGTGAATGAGCGAACCGAGTGTTTCTCGCAAAGATAGCAGGAGATGGTATCAAAGAATGTAATTCACCAGCACAATAGCCGTTGTAATAACGATAATACAAAGAAAGAACTGAAACCATCCTTCTATGCTCAAGGGACTGTATGTGAGAAGTTAAGGACGGGTCATTTATAAGCCCAATCGCTCTCTTTTGAACACGATCAACGATATCGAGAGCGTATTGGGGAGCACTAACCCAAAGGTGAGAATTATATTCCAGATGAGGCCGAATTTGGGCCTAATACAGCAAAAGGAGCCTATTTTACGAGCAGATGTTTTGGTAGCTGACAGAAGATGGTCAACCCATGGGAGATTTGAAGATACAGTCATACCCAACAGAGTAATAGGGTCTGAAAACTTAAGAACTGAGCCATTCATACTTACAACAGGAAATGATCAATCTTTTTTGGCGGACATAAGGCAACACTGAGTTTTGTTAGCATTAAATTTAACTAGATTATTGCTTCCCCATTCGAGAATACGTTGAATGTCTTTGTTGATTGAATTTGCCATTTCAGTTTTAATTTCTTGGTTTGACGTAGAAGGTGGATTATCACTATGAGTAGACTGAGATGAACTACAGTGAAGAGTGCTATCGTCAGCAAAGCAATGAATGGGGTTAGTTGTTGAAGAAATAAGGTCGTTTATGTACAGCAGGAAAAGTGTAGGCTATAACGGATCCCTGTGGTACGCCCGCGTTAATGCTAACTTCTTTTGAAAAAAAGCCATCAACTACGACACGTATTCGTCTTTTATCAAGGAAACTAGAAACCCGGTTGATGAGCGTATCATTTAACCCAAACGAGGTGAGTTTGGCAAGTAAACACTTATGCCAAACTTGGTCAAATGCCTTTGAGATATCTAAAGCGACTACAACTGTTTCACCGGACTGCTCTACTGTATTGTTCCAAACTTGGGTCACATATGAAAGAAGATCGCCTGTTGAACGAGTTTGCCTAAACCCATATTGGTGGTCACTAAGGAGTTTGTTAGTTTCAAGAAACGTGAGCAATTGCTGATTGATGGCTTTTTCCATGATTTTAGACAAAATGGAAGTGATGGCAATTGGTCTGTAATTTGAGGGATCGGTCTTATCACCTTTTTTGGGAATAGGTTGAACATTTGCTAACTTCCATGATGAAGGGAATTCCCCAGAAGATATAGAGATCGTATAGAGCTTAGATAGGACTGGTACTAGTTCGGGGAAACATTTCTTTAAGACAATAGCTGGGATACCGTCTGGGCCAGTCGCCTTATTGAGATCAAGCCTACTGATGATCGATTCCAAGAGGTTGTACCGAAAATGAATTGGTTTCATAACGTATGAAGAAGAGTTGACTAGGGGCACATCTTTTCCAGAATCATTGAGACACGAGTTTGATGCAAGCAAATCCACAAAAACGTTGGCTTTGTCTACAGAATCAGCAACTACCGATCCGTCAATAGATGTCAGGGGGGGAAATGAAGATGTTCGAAAGTTTTTACTAATGGCTTTTGCTAAAGACCAAAATTTACGACTGCCTAAAGGAGATGTAGCTAGTTCATTGCATTTTCGTTGTTCGAACAACTTTTCAGGGTTGGGAACGTGAATGACCTACACGGTACTGTTTTTTTCGGAATGTATAACTCCATTCCCATGAAGATGACTTCAGATACTGAAAGAGCGATGTCCGAAGAAGAGGACGACTTAAAACAATATTCATACCATGGAAAGGTTGCAAAGAAATCCCGTAAATCACTCCATCGAGCTGACTTAAAACACCACAAGGTTCTATCGGTTTTGCGAACAACAGTGGAATTAGGTACAGTAGAAATGATTTTTATTAGACAATGGTCGGAAAGACCTAAAGGCGAAAGAATGGAAGTTTTATAAACAAGAGGGTTTGATGTAAGAAAGAGATCTAGAAGATGTGGTGTATGGTTAGGGTTATAAGGGATTCTTGTGGGTTCAGAAATCATTTGTGTGAGATCACATGAAATAGCAAATGTTTCTGCACTATGACCAGCGGGATTTGTAGTAGATGAAAATTGAAGCCAATTAGAGTTATGAACATTGAAATCGCCTACAAATGAGATATCGCAAGATGGAAACTGAGACAGGAGATAGTCAACTTTCGTACTAACGTAATCGAAGAAGTCTTGAAAGTTGCTGTCATTAGGAGACCTATAAATGCAACAGTAGAATTTCACAAAATTAGGACCAGAATGTTTAAACCAAATCACGTCAAAATTTTTATTTTCTAAGGAAGAAACCCCCTTGCAAGCAATTCTGTCCTTGATGTACGCACATACGCCTCCTTTATATCGAAAGTTAGAGTGAAGATGGTATTGAGGAAATTGCAAGTCGGGTGACTCGGAGCTTTCGAGGAGACTTGTGTTTCAGATAGAAACAATATATCAGGTTGTAATTGTTCAAGATGCTTGGTGAATAGCATTAAGATTAGACCTGATACCGCGGATGTTGCAGTAGTGAATCAGAAAGTTGATACTTTCGATGACCGAGGTCGCTTGGGGCCTGCCCTCCCGAACATCCGAATGGGGCAGGATTTTACGTCCGGAATTTATAACCCTAGAAACCACAGCCATCTTATTTTTTAATTTGGGACTTTTAATCCGATAGGAAGACAGTGAGGGCGAGAAGGAAGAATAAGGATGAGAATAGATTAAGGATGATGGAAAAGGTAACCGGCAGCCCTTACCGAGCTCAGAAAATTGGAGACCCAATATTAAGGAGCCCATGGTAAGGGTGGTACCTCCCCGGCTGGCATGGAGTATACATGTCTACCACCTCACAATTGGTTACAACAAATAATTCAATATCTACTATTTGACAGTCAATCAATGCAGAGTTTTATTTTTAATTGTCATATCACACCACGGCAAACATTGCAATTGTTTAGTAAATACTATAATTACACTTTTTTTAACACTGTGAGTTAATTAATAATACTAAAGATACAAAGCTACACATTTTTGAAATCAGAAAAAAATAAGCCACCGATTGAGTCCATAGCCACCTATAGTTGCCATTTAAAAAAATATATGTTTGAGTGGTAGCTCAAAAAGTAATTTAAAAAATTTTATTCGCATTTTCACATTTTGCGTAAAAATAGCTATCAAAAGTCTCTCTTGTAACTTTTTCGTATTTTGAATAATAAAAAAGAGTTAGTCTATTGAAAATTTGGACGAATTTTAGTTATTTTCATATATCTTAGAAAGTTGGCAACAATGTTGAATTTTCTAATCGGTATTTGAATTATCATGTAATTCTGCCCAACTTTGCTAATTTAACCGACTCTGTATCTTTTATAATAACAAATATAGCCACAGAACGTGGGTAGATTCTAGACACCCTGTATACATATTATATATATATATATATATATATATACATATATCGATCGATCGATTTCTTAAAAAGTACGCAATGGAAAATTTTGAAAATTTGGCAGTGTACCAGCGTCGATAGGGGCAATTAAACAAAATATTTTCAAGATGGCAGCACTTCCGGTTATACCGGTAGTTGATGTTTAACCTCTTATTTAAAATGGGACACTCTGTACGAGATGTCTATGTATTACACCGACAACGCTTAACTGTAGATTCAGTGGATAAAATAAAGACGATTTAGCGAAAAATTTTTCGAGATATAAGCGATCAAAGTTACCATAAAATAATGGTTTTTTGCAACGACGTAATGAAACTTAATAAAATTTGGTACAGTTTCTTACTCGGTTAAGTTGCTCCTTTTAGAAAAATATGGCCGACTTTAGGTCATGGCCTCCTATATTTTTACGACTATGACGTCATAGTATCGTTCAGATCTTTTCCTACCGACACAATCAAACAATTGAAAGCTGTCATTTAATAGAACATTAATTTTTCAAGAGAAAAGCCCCTTGCAAATTTTCGCTAAAGTTTTTAATTAAAAAAATTGATAAATTTTGGTAGATTTGTCGCTGAGAATAATCATTTTAAAATTTTGTTGTTGAATAATACTTTCATCACTGTAGCAATGTGGAAGAATGTATTTCATGTCAAACAAAAGTTCTAGTGTGTATTTAAATAAATGCTCGCCTTTGCAAGGAATGTATACAATCACGAATTATTTTAAAACTAAAATCCAAAGTGTCTTTGTTCCTGTGATATCCAATGTTTTGCCTAATCTGTCAGTTTAATTGTCTTGTTACTACAAGAACACATACGGAACGTTTCACGTTAGACTTCATTTTCCTTGTTTATTGTTTTGAATACTCTAGTCACTATTCGTAAAAATGGAATATTCTTTTAACCAACTAACGGATATGCATTTAATATTAGGAGAGTGTAGAATGAATTGTTGTGCAGCAGCACGAATGTACGGAGAAAGATTTCCAAACAGACGCATTCCCCACAGTAGTAAGGCTATGTTCATTCTGGACCAGGAAGTGACATCACACGAATCAGCGACGTCAGCGAGCACTTAAGCCCCGCCCGCTTTCGGCGGCTGACCAATGAGGGACGAGGGCGTGGCCCCGCCCCTCGACCTATGAGAGTGGGCCCTCCCCTGATAATATTGGCAAGGGGGCCCGTTTGGTGGCCAATGAGAGAGCGGCGGCGTCCATCTTGGAATGGTTATCAATGGGGGCTGACTCATTTGCCGACCGATGAGAGAGAGACGTGCCGGCCATCTTGGAAAGATTATCAAGGGGGCTAACCTATTTGCTGACCAATGAGAGAAGTGGCGGACATGTGGGAATTATTCGGCAACTTCTGGTGTCTTGAGAAGTCTTCAGCTGCTTCAGGTATCGTTTGATGTCTTCAGAGGCTTTAAGCGACTAATGAGAGACATGTTTAGATGTAACTTCCTGCAACACATCTAGATACTGTAACGCTAAATCGTTTGTATAATACATTTTTCATCTTCAATAATGATTGAAAGTCTACAACAATATACTTATATTTTAATTTTAACCTATAATTAATATAGAGAGTCATGTCTACAATAGCAATATCCCTTCACAAATATTTCTAGAATAGCTAGTTACTTATATCTTCAATATTGATTGAAAGTTTGCAATAATAATATATTTATATTTAAATCATCAATTCTTTTGCGGCATTGTTTATAAAAAAGTATTCCTCGATGTTATACGTAAGACAAGATAGGTATATACATATTTATACCTGAGTCATTAATTTTATAAAAAAAACAACGCTTATTGTGAAACCGCATACAATGTATTTTCTAAAGTGCATGATTGATAACTTATTCGTGATCTTTTGATATCACTCTTAACCTTTTATAATACAATAACATCCTGAGTGTATATATATATATATATATATATATATATATATATATATATATATATATATGAGTGCTATACCATACAGATGTATCTCAGTCGTTATCGTGATATTAATCAGGTAAGTTCTATTACACTTTAAAAAAAATAAATAAACAGCAACGTTTATCAATTTTTTAGGATTTCCCGCTACTGTCTTAAAGATGGATCTTCTAGAGCAATTAAACTTAGTAGGGAAAGGCGAATTCAAGCCTGTCTTAAAAGTCTCGAATATGGTTATCGATTATAAATATTGGATAAAAAATATTAAGATTGTAAACACAAAATATGGTAGACGGGTAACGGTAGCAAGAGAAGAACATATTATATATCTCCCAGAGAGGTTCACGAAAGATCTAACGGATGAGAAGGTGCATAATCCTCAGCATTACATTGAACAGATTGTGTTGGTTTATGGAGGCAGCATAGATATTGTTAAATCTAAAATGATGGCTAAACTATCCTTTATTATACAGGTATGTTAAAATTATTATCATTATTCTACATTTTAAAAAAATTAACAAATTATATTTATAGGATAACCCGCCCAATCATCGCCCCGCCCCCATCATCGGTGTTCTTATATGTCAATGTACCTGCATAAATTTCTATTTATAATAATTTTATATAAATTATAATAAAATAATATTTGCAATGTTTGAAGTTGTTTATTCCTGCACCGTATAGGAGTTAATATGAAACTGTACAGGTAAAGTAAAAATTTACGTCATCATAGTTAAACGAATTTGTTTATTATTATTACATTAAAAACAATAAAAATAGGTGGTCCATCTAAATGATCAACATCGATTGATTTATTCCAATGCTTCATATCCCCGTCAGTAGTCTTGTTTATGCCGCTGTAAATGCCTATAGGGGGCGTACACCAATCTTTCATGGGAATAATCAGATAATTGAATATGATGAATGTCTTCATAAACCAATAGTATATTTGCTGCCTGAGCTATCTCCGTTTAAGACGCTATATCTATATAATGTTTTAATATAACAGCTTTTCATGTTGGTTCGTGCGTTGGTGTACTCGACGCTAGATAGAGAAAATATTGTGAACATGAAATAGAAACCCTGCGCGAGTCGTGCATAGGAGCTGTAAAATAATTAAAATCTGATATTTGAACAAATTGACGCATTTTTTAAAATTTCGTATAAATAGCGCGAATGTGATAACTCTACAACCGATAATACATCTCGAATATTCACCTTTTACCCTATGATAATTACTTTGTAGTATTGTTTAGAAAAATTAGTTATTGCACAACATATTCTGTATGC
Source organism: Vesta saturnalis (assembly GCA_036346205.1). Classification (NCBI taxonomy): domain Eukaryota; kingdom Metazoa; phylum Arthropoda; class Insecta; order Coleoptera; family Lampyridae; genus Vesta; species Vesta saturnalis. The sequence continues at coordinate 219,391 of JARFJB010001914.1, read as the reverse complement.
ATTCTGATAAGAATATTTGCTATGTTTGAAATTGTTTATTCCTGCACGATATAGCAGTTAATATAAAACTGTGCAGGTAAAATAAAAATTTTCATCATACGTAGTGATTAGGGAACGGTTCTGGACAAATTCAAGGTCACTCGCCCTCTGGTGGTGAGAAATGTAAGCTTTTGGATCTCTTCAAGGTCAAACTTTTGGCGGGAAATTTAAATTTTTGGGGCTCGCTAAAAATATAAATTGCAATGTCATCACCATATTACAAGGTCACTCAGCGGTCAGACGTTTTGGCCGGAAATTTGTATGTGAAGGTCAAAAGCTAAAAATAGAAATTGAAATGTCATCATCATATTACAATTCTTAGAAGTATACAAATAGAGTGGTCAAGGTCAAAGATTATTGACCTGTAGGAGTATCGTATGACATCTCTTAGTTTATAATAAAAGGCGTTCTTTGCGTGTGCATGACGAAAGTAATGCATGAAGCAGCTATCCTTAATGTAAAAGCTATTCCTAGTAGGTAATAGAAATATTTTTTAAGCAGATTTTTCTTAGTCAAGCCCTTTCAAACACAACAATCAATTTTTCTCTAAAACGGGCCAGAATTTGCCAAAAATAAATTAAACAACCCCCCATCTTACCCTGTCGACTTTTCAACGTATCTAACACATATGAAATTGGAGAAGCTACCCCTAATGTAATATCTACCCCTAGTAGGTGATAGAGATATTTTTTAAGCAGATTTTGCAGCCTTTTCAAACAAAAAAATCAATTTTTCTCGAAAGCGGGCCAGAATTTGCCAAAAATAAATTTTAAAACCCCCCCAACACCCGCTGTCGACTTTTCGACGTATCTAACACACATATCAAATTAGGTCATAGAAGTATTTTTTAAGAAATTTTTCAGCCTTTTCAAACAAGAAAATCTAAATCTAGAGATAGACTTTTCATGGTCAAAGACTAATGACCTGCAGGGGTATCATATTAAATTTCTTAGAAATCTAAAAATAGAATCAGTTCATGGAAACATGAGGAATGATAGGTTGTTATGTATGTATGTATGTATGTATGCTAAAATGTAGACCAAGGTCAAATGGTTCTTAGGTTGACTAAATTGTGTGAAGGTGAAATAGTTTTCTAAACTAAAAGTAGGACAAGGTGGGTATTTAACAAGTTTAAACATGTAAGGGGTACTCAAATCAAGGACACATTTACAGCAAAATTTAAAGCTAAAAATAGAAATTGCTAAGCCATCATATTAAAATGAATAGAAATCTAAATATAGAGTTTTCAAGGTCAAAGAGTAATGACCTGCAGGCGCATCATATTACATTTTTTAGAAATATAAAAAATAGAATCAAAAACAAAAAGAGTGATAGGTTGTTGTCTATGCTAAAAGTAGACCAAGGTCATACTACAACCCCACCATATGTAAATTACACATGAATCATTTCTTCAACAATGTTTAGTCCTAGTACAATTGCGAGCAAGTAAAGTCGTTATAATGCAAGCAGCAATAATATTATTCCTGGAGCGATATAAAAAAATGGACAGCATCTCCTGATGGTAGCAGTTATTCATCATCAGATGCAGATTAGCTTATTGATGCAATTCTCAAAGCACACTCCCCCCTCTACCATAAAAAATCGTGATGCAGTAATGTATAGAAGGACAGTTCCGGTGTCAACTCAAAATTCAAAAGCGTTCTCGAATAAGTAAAGATGGATCTATCTGCATTGAACAATGGCACTTTCTGTAAATCCGTCACGATGGTAAAAGACTTGAAGGTAGATGCAAAATATAAAGTGATTCACATGAATACTGTCGACACAAAGTAAGGTAAACATATTATCATTGCAACCGAGAACTTTAAGTGCATACTCCCCTTACGATTTTATGAATACTTCAAAAAAGAAGATCGCGTTGAAAAGTTTAACCAATATCTGGCCGAGAATGACGTGTACATCGCCAGCGCCAGAACTGTAGGAAAGACAACTAATTTAACATTTCTGTAAAAAAATAACATATATCTATGTATGAGTTACATTCAGTGCATTTAAGCTGACTTTCACAATTTGTCTTAATTTCTTGCAGCATATAAATATTGCTTAAGGAAGAAGAAGCTACATTCCACACGTTCTTATTTACTGTGACCAGATCCAATTAAAGACTTTCGCTGGTTTTGTGTCTTTTTCTCAAATCTTTCAATATAGTACATATTTTACCTTTATGGATTACAATCAGTCTCTCAAATAATTTATCCCCTACAAATTTCATGATGACACCGAGGGATTTATTAGGTCGTTTGATAAATTTGCCAGTGAGGTAAATACACTTTAATGTATGATAAATAAGTCCTACTAAAGATGCGCTACTGAAAATTTGAAATTCGCACCTAATTCTCAGAAAAAAAAATTTTTGTTAACGCAGTTGTGTTTTATAAGTGGTAATTTATCCATTTCATGTATAAATTTATCAAAATATGAAAAAAATACTCTTAAATTAACTAATCCCATTTTGAAATAACAAAGAGATCTTAAAACACAACTTTTTGTACTCACGTAAGCTCAGAAGGAACACATGCATGCAATTTATCCATTTCATGTATACATGTATCAAAATGGCCCTTAAATTAACCAATTCAATTTTGAAACAACAAACAGCACTTAAAACATGACTTGCTTTTAGTTTAGTTTGATTAGGACTCCAAATTTACATTTTTCGATGGAGCTTGAGTATTACTGCTTCAAGAATTGTAGGATAATGAACGCAGCTATTATGCTTTGAAAGCATTTTATGCAGGCGTGAATGCGAACATTCTATATTTCTCTTAGTCACCAATGTGCATTATAACCTTGAAACGGAATTTCCAAACATATGAATGCAATTGTGTTATATGCATGATATTTTACAATAAATCAATTTGTAACGCAACATGCACTTAAAATTTGCAAAACCACTCTGCTCTGCTCTCGCTCGCCCTCCACTCACTCATCTCACTCTCACCTCACCTCTCTCACCCCTCATCCCTCATCACTCACCTGCGCCTCTCGTTTCCCTCTGCATCTCGCGCTATCGTCGCTATTACTTCCCTCTCGCCCTCCCTCTCGCCCTCTCGCCCTCGCCTCTCCTCTCCCCTCTCCTCTCTCCCTCTCTCCTCTCTCCTCTCTCCTCTCTCCCTCTCTCCTCTCTCCTCCTCCTCTCTCCTCTCTCCTCTCTCCTCTCTCCTCTCTCTCCCTCTCCTCTCTCCCTCTCTCCCTCTCTCCCTCTCCCTCTCTCCTCTCTCCTTCCTCTCTCCTCTCCTCTCCGCTCTCCTGCTCTCCTGCTCTCCTGCTCTCCTGCTCTCTCTCTCTCTCTCTCTCTCTCTCTCTCTCTCTCTCTCTCTCTCTCTCTCTCTCTCTTCTCTCTCTCTCCTCTCTCCTCTCCCGCTCTCCCGCTCTCGCGATCTCGCGCTCTCCCACCCTCCCCGCCCTCTGTGCCAGGGATACTCCGGGTGTTGTTACAATGGGGATATCATTGGCGAAGATAAGGTATAGTATGTGTGCTAAGGTAGAACCCTGGGGCACGTCTGTTTGGGGGGTAAAACTCTGTGAAAGGGATAAACCCACCCGGACTCGTACCGTCCTATCTGTTAGATACGACAGTAGGAGCTTCGTGAGCTAGGGAGGATACCTAATGCTTCGATTTTGTAAACTAGACCCGCATGCCAGACTCCGTCAAAGGCCTGCTTTATGTCTAAGAACACGGCGAGGTTACAGTAGCGGTGGTTAAATGCTCATGACGTTTCGGTGAGGAATTTTAGCAATGGGTCCTGACAGGTTCTATTAGGTCGAAAGCCGAACTGGCTGTCGTGTAAGAGGTTATTGGATTCTGTGTGATCTCCCAGCCTTTGGGCTAGGATCTGCTCTAAACATTTCCCTAGGCAGCTGAGGAGAGATATGGGCCCGTAGGATGAGGGTTCTATCAGGTCGGAGAAGTTTTTGGGAATTATGACGGTCGAGGCGGATTTCTACATCGTCGGGAAGTACGAAAGGGAGAGGCATTTGTTATGTATGGACTTTAGGCGTCTGATCGCTGGAGGTGGTAGGTATCAGTATAAGTCTGTTGCGTCCGTCTTGTCCGGGGGCGGATATTTTGCCGTCTTGGAATTAGTTGCGGGTTTAAATGGGAGTAATTGGGCTGAAAGCGGATCATTATCATCCAGGATTTTCTCGGATAATTCGGAGTTTTGGAAATCCTCAAGGTCTTGCTCTAAACGATTTTTAATGTCATCGAACGAGGGATCGTTAGATGAAGTATAGACGGATTGTAGGTGGTGGTGAAAAATTTCGGCCTTGTCTTGATCGCTGGAAATTAAGTTACCCTGAGGATCGGTTAGGTAGGACTTGGGTTTGGTGTTCCTTTTAGTGAGTATATTGAAGGTGTGCCACAACTTCTTGCCATCTCTATAGTTGAGATTGGAGTTGGCCTGGGCCCATTTCCTTTCTGTGTAAGTGTTGGTTTTACGTCGAATTAGGGCGGTTATATTCGGTTTTCAGAGCGGGCCCCTTGATCTCAGGAATTCGCGATGTACTCGCCTCTTCTCTTTGATCAGGTTAACAATGTATTGTGGGAGAGGTTTGCGAGAGATATCAATTGATTTTTGGTGAATTGAGGCTTCGACCGCTTCCCCGATAAGGGAAGTTAAGTCGGTGACCGCTCTCTTGACTTCGTTGGGAGTATGGATATCGTTCGCCTGAAGATTATTGGAGTGTATTCGCAAAATACATTCTAATCGGCGCTTTGAAAACCTCTACGGATAATGTGAGTTGGAGGTGAGGGGGAGACGGGACCGATACCGTTTCTATTGTTCGTGAAATCTTCGAATTGGACATGTCGGGCATTAATATCTCCTAGGAGGATAGCATTGGGTAGGGCGATGTGGTCTAGGAGGACATTGACAATGGTTTCTTCTGGAGGATTGTAATAACAGAAAAAGGTGACGGGAAGGGGAAAGTGCAGCGTTGCAGCTACACATTAGAGATGCTGCAGGTGCTGCGGAAGAGGATAAGTGGTAGCAGGATATGAATTTTTGGTTACAAGGGCTGTGCCTCGCAAACTATCGTGGGCTCTAAATTGAAGGAATGAATTATAGGAGGCAAAGTCAAGGGTACAACGGTTGGTTAGTTTTGTTTCTGTGATTGCCAGGACTTGTATTTGATTTGTGGCTAATAGATTCTTAATGAGGGGGCGCTTCCGACGACACCCCTCTCATTAATTGTACATATTATTAGATCCATTGTACTTAGGGCGAGAGAAAGGGATTAGGGTGAGGGTTTAGGGTATAGGATTAGGATCGGATGTTGTGGGTAGTGATAGCTATACCATTGACAACAAAGTTGACCCTGGTACAACGTTTCAAATATTCCGTGAACGTAATGTCGACAGCTTTCGCTATGTCGGCCCTACGCTCAGGAAACAGTTGCATTAGGGTGAGGGTAAGATAGGCGATGAAATCGGGAATGTAAATGGGTGGTTTGGGTTTTTCGTCGTGGTGGTGGGCATCACACGACGGGTCGCGCAGGAATAGGAGTAGATAGCGTGAGGTACACCGCAGTTGTTACATTTTGGTGTATTCGCGCGGGTACAGAACTAGGATTTGTGACTTTCACCACAGGTGGGGCAACGGAGGGTGCGGGTAGGACATTCCTCTGAAGTATGCCCCACCTGCGTGCAGGTGGAGGAATATTTAAGGGTCGGGTTACGAATCTGTGATTGTTCGCAGGGGTAGTCTCTATCGAAAAGGTAGACACCGTTGGAAAGGAGGTGGTTAAGAGTGGATTGCGACGGGGTAATTAGTCGGATGAAGGAAGTAGGCATGTTTGTTAGTTTGGATACGATCGCTTTGTGATTTTAGGGAGGTCGATGGATTGCCGGATCTCTTCTGGAAAGATGTCCTCGTCCACGCCACGTGTGTCGCAAGAGAAGCACAAGGGTTTAGGGTTGGGGATGGTTGAGGGAGCGGACGTTCGGGGACCTGATAGCTGCGACAGCGTCAATGCGGCCTCACCGAAGTGATGCTGCATAGTTCGCTGCATCGTAACTGGCAAGGCCTCGCTCGTTTCCAACAAGCAGGTGCGGTTATAGTTGAGCTTTACTTTCAACCAGGGGAGACGGATAGAGACGAGGGCTTGGAAAAAAGATTTTTGTGTATTGCATTTTGCCGGTATATTGCGGATGCAATATCGGGAAGTGGAACTAAAGGTAGCGGAAGGTTTAGGAAAGGGTTTAGCGGTAGGGTTAGGTTTTGGGTCGGAATCAGAACGGGAAGTGGAAGGGTTCGGTGTTTTAAAAGGATAGTGCACGGGTTTGACTGCGGGTGGAACGCAGGAGGAGGCGATAGAGGACATAGAAGATGCCCTTACTAGTGTGGAAGGAGATGCGACAGCTACCGCAAAGGATAAGGAGGGAGGTGGTGTGGAGGGTCTAGGTCGCGGGAAACTCGGCGGCGGGGAAGGAGTGTTACACGTCCAAACCGCACTAGGCGTCGTGTATGCTTACTAATGTAAGCGGGTTGCCAAGCCAGCTAACAGCTCAGTCCGGGAAAATATGTCTCTAGGCGCCACCACAATCGAAACCTTGCTAAAATAATTGTCTTAAGCTGGGTGTTAATTAACCCTACTTGATTGTGGAAAGTAGGATTGTGCTTACTCAGTAAACTTTCACACGAGGGTTCTAAAACAAACACTCGTCCCAAACAATTCAACTCAAACTCAAATATATTTAGTACTACCCAGGTTATTAGAAACTTCTTGAATACACCTCGTATACCAAAATTTCCAAAACAAAACTTATCACTCAACTTTAACGGCATTCACTGCATTAAAAAAAACTGAAATACACGGGTCGTCACAAACTTCCTGATTGTACCCTGTACATCTAGAATACCAAAGTTATAACACGTTAACTGAATATTTTCTACGTATCCCTCGTATACATGTAAAGTTAAATAAACTATTCTTCATTCAATGATCGATAATTAATTTTTAAAATTCCTAACCAAAACTAACATGAAAAATTTTTGCAATCAACCTGGCAAATATAACCTTTCAGGTTGTTTTTAATTTTAAAACCAAAATATGCAAAGTTTACATCTAAGTTGTCAAAAAAAACTAGGTCACCAATTAAGTAAACGTCACAAATGTATCTCATAACTGGCCAAATAAACAACAAAACAAAAGCTAACGATAAATATATATTGTCCTGCACCAAAATAATAAACAAATGTTTACATACACAACAGCGTGGTTGATAAACCACTCCACCACATTACTGTCAAAACCAACTTGCGTTTCTACAAAAATTCTTACTGCTAAAACAACCAATACAACATAACTCGAGACCGATTATCTTTTCCTTCAATAATAACTAAAAATTACCCAACAATACGCAAATTACAACTAAACAAAGAAAAGATAATCGTGCTTATCTGAGTCGTCAATGTTCTTAAATCTAAGTCTTACTTAAAATTGTCCACTAATCCTACGCTTTTCTTTCTTCTTTCTTCCCGTAAATCAATTATTTGTAGTCCATTTGTATTCCTTAAATTGCCCGACGGCACATAACAAGTACTCCACAATTTCACCAACACTTATTCCTTTCTGCACTCGCAAATAGTATAACTACACGAAGTTATTACTTCAATAAACCGTAATAAACTATACACGTTTGGTTGCCTCTTTAAAGTTTCTCGTAACCTTTAGGACAATTTAGTCCTTCCTTACACAAATAAACTTTTAATGTCACATAAAATTACCTTAACATTGGCTTAATTTACTACCAATACTTCGCTCACTTAAAGGTGGTTCCATAAATAATTTATACTAAAGATCGGTACAAGCTAACGCGTCGCACTCAACACTTTAACGTAATCACTGTTATCTTTTATAAATCTGCTTACGCACGTTTTACTTTCTTGAAAATAAACAAACTGATTTTATCTTCAATCTCAATTTAATTAATTGTTTTATTTATGAATGTCTTATACGATTCATCCCCTTTCGGGTTACGCAGCTGTTTAAACAATGATTGCCTTCAATATTATGCACAAATATAACTCCAACTCAACTCATTCTGATGTCACACATCACCTCGCGCGCGTGTCTCTCACCGAGCTCTCACCAACAACAACCAAAACTTAAGCTAAAAGCTAACGTCAATCTCCGACTTTCCTATTTATACCTTAAGCCATCCATCTTTAAACATGTCCGACTTCCTCGCTATATTCACCAATGGTATTCATTCAAACTTTCTTAGTGCCGACAGATGCTACCATCTGTACAACCATGCTCATAACTACAATACATCGCCATGTTTGTTCTTACTTACAAATTTTACAATCACTTTATGGAGAAGCCATTTTTCGTCACCACATTCATTCAGTAGCCACTCTGGACCATTACACAACTTTCTACGTTTATTTCTCGCATGCACTCGATCTCCTTCCGCAACATTTGCAAAAATAAGTACCGTCTAAGGTCTCAAATCCCATATACTTACACGTATTCTCAAAACAAATTGCACAACATTACGAAAACTTTCTATAATTAACAATTAACATACCAAATCTTTCTCTACATATTTTCTAAAACATTCTACACCTATACACTCACATCTTCTGGCCAAAATTACTCCTCTATCCTCCAACATTCCATTCCTTACAGTAGCAAAACAGTAGCAAACATTATCGTCCCATCGACAAATTTCTCTTCACATTTACATTCATCAGAATCTATTTATTCCAACATCAATGTCTCTATAACATTCAAATACACGTATCTACATACTGAATGATATTTCTCCTAAATTTCCAGTGGCGTATCACCCACCCACATACATTATACATATACACAAAAAAAATTTTTTTTTCGTTCAAACTCAATACACCCGTACTCAAAATACGTAATACACGTCATTATAACATCTTACATACATGGTGCGTCATCGCAACCTTACAGGAGCTAGGGAGAGCATAGCCCGGAGGCCCGGTTTGCCATGCTCTACCATGGCGGGTTAGTACGGGTACTTGAAACAGGGTGTCAGAAATTATTGTTATTGTTATCGAAAGAGGGAACTCTCACCGAGGTGCAGCCTCACACCCCGCTGGAATAAGGCTTGGAAGTTGAGAGTCCGATTGAATGGAGGGTTTTGTTAGTATTAATAAACAAACAATAAAAACAAAAATTTATTTTAAAATTCTTTATTAATTAATACCTCTCAACTTTTGTGGTTTCTTGCTGCTGCTCTTGACTCTCCCGGTGTCCTTCTAGGTGGTTTGGGTCTTGGCTGGCTATAGTGCTTCTTTCCTGGACTGGATCCGCTTCTTTTTGTCGACTGTATGCGGAGCAGTAGCAATCCTAACGCAGAAATGGCGAAGACTACGGTGCCCGGGGCGAAAGCGAAAAAGGTTAAGTACTTTTTTTTTAAAGTTACTTTAGAGTGCAATAAAAATCGCAAGGGCTCTAAGGCTAGGAAGGGGCTTACGTTCGATACCGAAGTTCGGACTGCCCTGGATATGTAATTATAAAATTTCAACTTATATAGAATGGTAGACTCCACGAGGATACCCGATCAATACCGAGCATGCACAAAGTCCGACAATACTCACCTTGACCTATGCATGCACAAAGCCACTTACATGTGTCATTAGTTAAGAATGCTTATTTCGCTATTTCTAAGAACCTTGATGAGCCTAACATAAGAACTGTAATATGATACCTTCTCAACACCTTGTCAATAAACTTTATCTTTGAAAATTGGTTTTTATGAATCGTAATATACCAATAAATTTTAACCTTGAAGAGCTTAGCCAATACATAAAAACCTTCAGACACCATATAATACGCTATATTTTTTTTAGTCTCATCAATAGCAACTCTCTTCATTATGAACAAAAAATAGAAGACGTTTTTTTGCAATAAATAATATGTAATTTATTTCCAAACAATTATACATAGATATATGTTATTTTTTTTACAAAAATGTTAAATTAGTTGTCTTTCCTACAGTTCCGGCGCTGGTGATGTACACGTCATTCTCAGCCAGATATTGTTTAAACTTTTCAATGCGATGTTCTTTTTTGAAGTGTTCATAAAATCGTAAGGGAAGTATGCACTTAAAGTTCTCGGTTTCAATGATAATATGTTTACCATACTTTGGGTCGATAGTATTTATATGAATCACTTTATATTTTGCACCCACCTCCAAGTCTTTTACGTTTGTGAAGGATTTACAGAAAGTGCTATTGTTCAATGCAGATAGAGCCATCTTTACTGATTCGAGAACGCTTTTAAATTTTGAGTTGACACCGGAACTGTCCTTCTATGTATTACTGCATCATGATTTTTATGGTAGAGGGGAGAGTGTGCTTTGAGAATTGCATCAGTAAGCTAATCTGCATCTGATGATGAATAACTGCTACCATCAGGAGATGCTGTCCATTTTTTTATATCGCTCCAGGAATGATATTATTGCTGCATGCATTATAGCAACTTTACTTGCTCACAATTGTACTATTACTAAACACTGTTGAAGAAATGATTCATGTGTAACTTGCATATGGTGGGGTTGTAGTATCACCTTGGTCTACTTTTAGCATAGACAACAACCTATCACTCTTTTTGTTTCCATAAACTGATACTATTTTTATATCTCTAAGAAATGTGATATGATACCCCTGCGGGTCTGTAATTTTTCAGTTTGAGCACTCTATTTATAGATTTCTAAGAATTGTAATATACCATTTGACCTTGGTTTACTTTTTAGCATATACAGCAACAACAACCTGTCATTCTTCTTGTTTCCATACACTGATTCTGTTTTTATATTTCTAGGAAATGTAATATGATACACCTGCAGGTCATTATTCTTTGACCTTGAAAACCCTATATTTAGATTTATATGAATTGTAATATGATGGCCTTGTAATTTCTATTTTTAGCTTTAAATTTTGATCTAAACTTGTCCTTGATTTGAGTTTAAACTTGTTAAACACCCACCTTGTCCTACATTTAGTTTAGAAAACTATTTCACCTTCACACAATTTAGTCAACCTAAGAACCATTTGACCTTGGTCTACATTTTAGCTTACATACATACACACATACACAACAACCTATCATTCCTCATGTTTCCATGAACTGATTCTATTTTTAGATTTCTAAGAAATTTAATATGATACCCCTGCAGGTCCATTTTCCATTTTTAGCTTTAAATTTAGATTTTTTTGTTTGTAAAAGCTGAACTTAGACAAATTTCTTAAAAAATATTTCTATCGCCTACTAGGGGTAGCTTCCCCAATTTGATATATGTGTTAGATACGTCCAAAAGTCGACGGTGGGTGTTTGGGGGGGTTTTAAAATTTATTTTTGGCAAATTCTGGCCCGTTTTCGAGAAAAATTGATTTTTTTGTTTGAAAAGGCTGATCTTATAAAAATCTGCTTAAAAAATATTTCTATCACCTACTAGGGGTAGCTTTTCCATTTGGGGTAGCTGCCCCAATTTGATATATGTGTCAGATACGTTGAAAAGTCGACGGGAGGAGATGGGGGAGTTTTTAAATTTATTTTTGCCAAATTCTGGCCTGTTTTCGAGAAAAATTGATTTTTATTGTTTGAAAAGGCTGGAACTTAGAAAAATCTGCTTAAAACACATTTCTATCACATACTAGGGGTAGCTTTTACATTAGTGGGAGCTGCTCCAATTTGATATACCTATTTGTTAGATACGTTGAAAAGTCGACAGGGAGAGATGGGGGGTTGTTTAATGTATTTTTGGCAAATTCTGGCCCGTTTTCGAAAAAAATTTATTGTTTTGTTTGAAAGGTCTGGGCTTAGAAAAATCTATTTAAAAATGTTTCTATCACCTACTAGGGGTATCTTTCGCCTGAGGGGTAGCTGCTTCATGCATTACTTTCGTCATGTTTGCCTATAAAAGGTTTACTGAATCATGCACACGCAAAGAAAGCATTTTATTATAAACTAAGAAATGTCATACGATACCCCTACAGGTCGATCATCATTGACCTTGACCACTCTATTTTTAGACTTCTAAGAATTGTAATACGATTATAACATTGCAATGTTTATTATTAGTTCATATACAAATTTCCCGCCAAAACGTTTGACCGCAGAGTGACCTTGTAATATGATGATGATTACATTGCAATTTCTATTTTTAGCGAGCTCCAAAAATTTAAATTTCCCGCGAAAAGTTTAACCTTGAAGAGACCCACAAGCTTACATTTCTCACCACCATAGAGCGAGTGACCTTGAATTGGTCCAGAACCGGCCCCTAATCACTACTACCATGGTTAAACGAATTTATTTATTATTATTACATTGAAGACAATCAAGCATTAGAGGAAGTGGTCCATCTATACGATCAACATCGATTGATTTATTCCAATGCTTCATGCATCCTATTTTAGCGCACAATTGTCTATCATCCTGATAATAATGAGGTAACTTTTTCCACATTGCGAGCAAATTTTCGGCGCTTAATTGTAGCAATTCATATTTTATTGCACGTCGAATATTTTCAAACCTCGCTTCAAACTCAGAGAGTATATGATCCATCTGTAAATAAGAATAATAAGTAAAAGATTAAAACAGGTTTACGAATGCAAGATAGCTTGGGGGAATGCAGCTAAGCTTCATTCTCATTATTGTGACGTCACACTCGCTATACATAGGGTGGTAACGTAGTTGAATAAGTAGTTAATTGAAAACAATCAGACGATATGGTTGCTGAACAAGAAACTCCGCGCGAGTCGTGCATAGGAGTTGTAAAATAATTCAAATGTAATTTTTGAACGAATTGACGCGATTTTTTAAAGTTTCTTATAAATAGCGCGAGTGTGATAACTCTACAACAAATAATACATCTCAAATATTCACCTTTTACCCTATGATAACTACTTTGTAGTATTTACAAATTATTATTAATTTTATTAAATACATAAATAAAAAGTTTACCTCGAGTAGGATTTGAACCTACGACCTGTACTTTGCTAGAGTACCGCGCTAACCAACTGCGCCATCAAGGTTCAAGCCCCAATCGATGTAAATTTTGTCTTTATGTATGTAGAACTGATGTAAATTCTAAATATAATGAGATTACTTCAAAATTACTTGTATTAATGGAATGTGTTGTTCATAACAAAAACTTATAATAACTTTGTAGTATTGTTTAGAAAATGTATTTATTTCAACATATACTGTATGCATTTTGATATGGAGGAATGGAGCGAAATCTTAAAAATGACCTTTCCTTGAGTAGAAAAAGATGTATTAACTGATGGTACATGTTTGATCGAATATTAATAAATGAATTTGAATAATTTAACTGAATTAAATAATGTGTATCCTAAACTCTTTCTCATTATAATTACATCGTAAACCTTCTACATGTACAACAAATATCTCAGAAAATAACTTTTTGGATTTTATTTTTAAATATAATGATCAGGTCTTCAAATTGCAGCAATCGCTCCAATAAGTAATCGATTACATGATTATCAAATAGTTTTTTCACATTTTCGTATTCTAGGTTCGATGTTAAAATGTTAAAATTTTTAAGTCGTAAAACTAAACTCCCTAAACATTAAATTATTATCATCATCATTATTTAAACATGATTTAACGAATTCTGCACATAATTCTAAATTTACCTTTAAAATATGATTATAAATGCTAAAAATTTCCCTAATCTTAATAGAAAATAACTTAAAACTATCGTGCAAATAATTCATATGATAAAAGATAAATAATAAAAACAGAGGAATAAGAAAATATGTATTTCATCGAATTTACATAATCTGAAACAGAACAAAATTAGTAGAATTAAAAATAATAATGTAGGTATTTACGCCAATGATTCATAAGGATTTGATCTAAATTTAATGAAACTTGTCTTCCGCATAAAGATAAATTTTACAGCAAGTTGAGGCAATCACATATCACAGACAATGATTATGCGCATGCTCAGAACATTTTTTCAAAAGTTTTAAATTCAACATTTAGGACATTATAGGGGTGTTTATCTGACATGCGATGTGCTTCTACTTGCTGTCGTATTCAAAAATTTCAGAAATAAGTGCATAATAACGCACAAGTTAAATCCCGCATTCTTTTACACTGCTCCCGGATACACCTGGCAGTGTATATTAATTTACACTAAAGTAGACTGGAGCTGCTCACCGATGATGATATGTTGTTGTTCGTGGAAAAGGATATAAGAGGAGGAGGATAACACATAGTATTCAATGATGCTATACGTAAGGTATTAATGTAAAAATAAACGTATATTGTATAAATTAGTATTTTAATAGAGATTGATAGAGACCACCGAGTGGTACATTTTAAAAAGCAGATTGGAGATTGATCATAGCTCCATCTAGTGGTATATTAACCAGATGTAGGTTCTTGCGATTGTTATGGCGGGAAAACTCGAAATTTGATTCAATATACAACTTTATTCAGCTTCGTATGATAATTACATTTTACGTACAATGCTAGTAAATGGTTCATACTCAATTAGTACATCGTGCAAAATAACGCAGTATGCCGAGGTGTCGCGGCAAAGGCCGAAGATGCTTCAACTTCCAATTTCAAATCTGTAACTACATTATGAATACTTTCGTTTTGACGAGTGCCGTTAATTATAAATATCGGCTGACTCGTAAATTTTTCGTTGTCAAGATGAACTTGACTAAAGTTACGTGGAAAGTTCCATATGTAATTCCGAATGATGCTAGGAAGTTAGCTATCTATCAGAGGATTAATAAAAATTCGTCGACACAAGTTGAGTTTCACGCTCGAGGTTTATACATATATCCATCCTTACCCTCATCAATGTCAATGGTTTGGGCGGTAAAGAGCAGCATAGGTTTTCAACGTCCTCAATGGTTACTGGTTGCTTTCTATACCAAGAAGAGAGATCATCGGAAAGAGAATGTGGCAAAATTTGGGTACTTAAATATCTGAAATATAAAAGCAAAGATTAATAATAGGTTATAGATGTCCACACGAGCAGCAAAAATCTCGTTTTCGCAGACAAGTACGTGGATGCTTATGAAGAACATTGAAACTTTCGAATCTTCGGCTTTTACCGCCGATATTCGGCATATTGCGTTATTTTGCAAGATGTATTGAGTATCAACCATTTACTAATATTGCAATAAACTAGCTTCTTTCGCTTATTTATATCTCAGTAAACGCGAATTTCTGTTAGTTACAATGAATGTTGTTGTAGTGTTAACACTACCGTGCGGTGCTACTGCACTAATTACTAGTAGTGATGACGAAAGCAATTTGGATATGGTTGAAACTTATTTACATGCGTTTGGTTTCATAAATGAAGATTTGGGTGTGTCGATAGGTAGTTTGATCATTAGAAGTGCATTGAAATCCTTTCAAGAATATTATCAGCTGTCTACTGATGGTATCCTAAATGATGAAACAGTAAACTTATTAACCACGCCGAGATGTGGCAACCAAGATGTTATCAACACATGCGTAACTTTTCCATATCATCGGAAAAAAACATTCTTAAGTTATCATGTAGAGAGTAAAGACATACGTATATTAGAATTAACCGCTAATGCGTTTAAAGTTTGGGGAAAATATTTAAATTTTAAAATTAAATACAGTTCCAGCAATTACGATACATTAATATCGTTTCAACGATATAATCATACTAGACTAATCGGTGGTAAACGATGTGAAACTGTGTTTGATGGACCTAGTGGTAGCCTAGGACATTCGGACTCGCAAGATCCCCCTAAAGATCAAATCAGCTACTTTACTGTAATACTACATGAGATTGGCTACGCTTTAGGCTTAAAATATTCGAGTGATGGAAATTCCATCATGTATGCATATTATAGGAAGCATTTGCGTGATTTAGCATCGGATGATATTATGGGGATCCGTTCATTATATCCTACTACCGCTACTATATCTACTTTAGTCCAAATTACTACTACTACTCCTGCTAAGACAACGTCTGCTTTACCTACTAAATCTCATGAACACTATTTGATCTTAAACAAGCGATTGTATATATTCTACGAGAATTGGGTTTGGATATCTGCTTTAAATAGTACATATGTCGAACCCGCTAAGAATTTGTTTGAATGGATACCCTTCCTACAGAGAACTTTTAAGCGCTTTTATGCAATATATCAGAAGTCTGACAATGATATCGTCTTCTTCAGCGATGGATATATTTATCATGTACAATTTCCTAGTTTACAACTGATATCTGAATGGCCTCGGGTATACAGCCACTTTTATATCCCCTCCAGTAGTCATGTTTATGCCGCTGTAAATACTTATAGGGAGCACACACTGGTCTTTCATGAGAATAGTCAGATAATTCATCGACCAATAGCACATTTACTGCATACGGATACATTTCCGAATCTACCATCGATGATAACAACAATATTCAGATTTATTAACGGAAATCTATTGTTCATCAGTAGGATTCAATTTTACGAATATAACGAGTTTACTGACAGTGTGATGCAATCAGGGAAACTTGATCTTTCTATGTTTAATATTTATTGTGCGAATAAAGGTTTATTAAAACAATTACGTGATGTTTTAACAAAACCTATGAGGTTGGAAAAAGCTGTATAGTGAATTATATTATTATTAGTAAAAAACTGTTTCACATAATATGCGTTTTCTTTTTCACATCTGTTTTTGCCATACATATTTATGTTTCCTTAAAGAAAAATGACTAAACAGCTGACTACTGTGGAGATTATTACAATCACATTTATTAACAAATTTGTTGCACTTTACAAGCTATTTTGCGTCAATGAGCAATTATATTCTGTGTAATGTTAATTAATAATGCATAAACAGTTTATCAAGTAAAAGATACGAATAGGGTAAACACCATCGCTATTTATAACTGCTCGTGTTACCAATTATATGCTTAATACGAATAATTATATTGAAATTTTTTTTTAAATGTAACTTTAATGTTTATTTGAAAATGCAAATCCCTTTTTCACTTTCAATATAATTCGTATGTATTAATTATTTTAGCGATTGATTATTTGTCAATTTATTGTTTAATTTTACAGCTAAATGTTCATTATTTTAGCGCAAATCATTTTTCTAAACAATACTACAAAATAATTATCACAGGTTAAAAGTGAATATTCAAAATAAATTATCTGCTGCAGAGTTATCACATTCAAGATATGTATAGCAAATTCTTATCAATATCAAAACTGGATAATACTTACCTGATATGTAATAAATGAAGTCTAAAATGTATTGATAAAAATTAATGATTCAGGTATAAATTAAATGCAGTAATTACGTATTTATCAATATTATTGTAGTACTACAAAACATTGTAACTAGTATTTTAATTGTAAAATGTACGGTTTCCATTAGAATGAGAAAAATTAGTTGCGCGTAAATTACTTTCCTTGTTCCCCCGAATGTGTTCTCTTTCTAGCATCGACCAAGTCGAAAGGCTGCTATCATTCGTTGTGACGTCAGCTTAAATATTTATATGTTGCAAATTTTTAATATAATTTTTATATATGATTTTATTTAATAATTTTTAATTATAATGCATACATCAAAGTCCTTTTTCTAATTTTTTAATTATAAAATATACGGTTTCCATTAGAATAAGAAAGCATAACTGGAGCATTCACAGAATGTTATTAAATGATAAAATTTGCTTCTTTAGAGTTCATATTTATTATTAAACTCATGCTATTACATTAATTAAAGCAGACGATGAAGATGATTTCTGGATTTAACTGACTGCAGTACTCAGCTTTAATATATCTAATTAACATGTATTAAATTTTATCAGTAAATGCATTGTTTCTATTGAAGAATTTGTCGAATAGAGTGAAGGAGTATGTATACTGGAATAATCCTTGCGAATTTGTCGAACTGACATGAAGCTGCAATTATCAAATTAACCTGGGATGATAATCACCATATGCAAGGTAAAAGACCTTGTAATGTCTCTAAACCCATCCTAGAAGATGATGTTGCAACTAGGAGAATCGTAGATGAGGCTGATTCAAAATGGCCGAAGATGGTAATTACGATGCGCAAGGTAGAAGAGTTTACAACGTCATCGGTCCCGTGATAGATGCGGATGTAGCCACCAAGAACTATGTTGATAAGTGCAAGGAAGTTCTAGAGCTTAAAATAAAGAGTGATGTCGATTTATCGATTGCAAAATTATTGGCTGAGTGCGATCGTAAACTTGAGGAGAAAATTAGTCGTATATACGGTCAAATAAGCATCCTCAGCAGGGATATTTGTTACCTAGAGAATAAGTTCCACTAGTAGTAATGTCTTTAAAGTTGGCGGTTGTCGAAGAATTGCATAAGCCTGCACGAAATAATTTCACTGAGGAAACGAACCATCGTTAAGCATCAGGATGGTCTCTGGCAGACGAAGTTGGTCGAGCGATGGCTTATATTATGAAGGAGGATAGAGCTTTGGATAACTTGCAATCGGATCAAGGACGTGAATTCTGTAATGAACATTTTGAAGGGTTGATGAAGAGTTATGCAATACATCATTGCCCAACGTATAGTACTAAAAAGGCAGACATTGCTGAAAGGGTTATACGAACTTTGAAAAAAGCATTTTACAAACTATTTAGCATTAGAGATAAATACAAATGGTTAGATGTGTTGCAAGAAGTTACATCTGAATATAATAATAAAGTGCATACCATGATTAGAAGGAAACCTAAAGATGTAACTGTATCAACATATTTACCTGTTTCATAGTATTAAGGTAATAGGGACAGCAAAATTTAAAATTGGTGATTACGTCCGGGTTTCTAAACATAAATCAACATTTATAAAGGGCTACACTCCTAATTTTTCTACCGAACTGTTTAAGATTGCTAAGGTGAAGGCTGGTAATCCCTGTATAGGATGACCTCTAAGCTAAACCGATACAAGTTCATAAATATGTATATATTTTCATGAAATACATAATAACAATAATTTAATTTTCTTGACCTATAGTATAATAGCAATAATGATGATGATAATACCTAATAATAGTAATGAATAATTTCTTAACCTAAATCCATAGTAGCGGGGATACTGCAATGTCCCCAACGCAGTGTATCGATACCATTAGGTAGCAAATACCTCTTGTCATCGTGATTGTTAAGAGCAACTTTACGCTATTCCATATTATAGACATGGTGGCGTTTCGACATGACACTGCTTTGAGAGACGCTTGTAAGTTAATAACTGCAGCTGCTCATCATTCAAATGACTTAGCCTGCTGCGTAGAATTTTAAATTCGTTAAATGATAGGTAGGAGGATAATTGACCTAGGGACTCGTTCATGAACCGGTATGAATCTACAGATCGAAATTTAACTATGGAATAAATGTGAATACTGTGAAGGGAAATTGCTATTGTAAACAAGTACTACAATTACTTATTCATTTTGCATTCGAGTATTAAATTATAAATAATGGAAGGTGGCATATTGATATAAATTTTGATTCTATGCAAATGTAATTACATATTGCAACTATTTGTTTACTATTTTATTATTAGTTTTGAAACTCGGCGATGTATAGCGCGGTACACTAGCAAAGTACAGGTCGTAGGTTCAAACCCTACTCGAAGTAAACTTTTTATTCATGTATTTAATAAAATTAATAATAATTTTTTATTTGTTTACTACTTTAATTTTATGGTCAAGAGTGATATAAAAGGTCATGAATGTGATATCAATCATACACTTTAGAAAAATACATTGTATGTATGTAATTTCATAATAAACGTACTTTTTAGATACCTATGTTTTCCCTTACCATTTGATATAATTACTTTCATGCTGTATATTATGCTTGTTTTTTTTTACTTCACCGGAGTATCTAGGTATACTGTGAAGGAAATTGCTATTGTAAATAAGTGCTACAATTTATTGTTTATTCATTTTGCATTCCAAACATGTACCATCAGCTAATACATCTTTTTCTACTCAAGAAAAGATCATTTTTAACATTTCGCTCCATTCCTCCATATCAAAATGCATAAAACATATGTTGAAATAAATACTTTTTCTAAACAATACTACAAAGTAGTTATCATAGGGCAAAAGGTGAATATTCGAGATGTATTATCCGTTGTAGAGTTATCACATTCGCGCAATTTATAAGACATTTTAAAAAATTGCGTCAATTTGTTCAAACATTACAATTGAATTATTTCACAACTCCTATGCACGACTCACGCGGAGTTTCTATTTTATGTTTAGAATGTCTTCCCTGTCTAGCGTCGAGTCTACCAGTTCTCGCACTAACCAACATGAAAAGCTGCTTTTGTTGAAACATTATATAGACATAGCTTCTTAAACGGAGATAGCTCTGGCAGTAAATTTACTGTTGGTCGATGAAGACATATTGAATTATCTGATTATTTCCATGAAAGATTAGTGTACGCCCCCTACAAGTGTTTACAGCGGCATAAACATGACTACTGATGAGTCTGTATTGAGCTCTTGAACAGAACACACGTGTTTTGGGAGAGAGTTTTTCTCAGACTTTTCGATACGCCTATTGGCGCGCTATCATTTAAAGAAAACAAAAGACGCAAGAGAAACGTGAGCTAATCTTTTAATTGAGGTACTCAACAATCTTCGCACCGTAAGTGTGCGGTTCAAACCTCATAGATCCGGTCTCGTAAATGCGCCGATCAAGATGTCGTCGGACGAAGACAGCGAGTACGAAGAGGAGGTTAAGTAGCGAGACAGACCCGTAGAAAAGTTCTACCTAAAAAAATGGCAAAAGTCACGGCAAGACGTCTACGCCAAAGACCAGATGATGAAACTCCAGGACCAAGAGAGAGCTGAAGGCAACTATAGAAATCCTTAAGGCTCAACACGAAGAAGTCGTAGCAAGACTAGACGTGATTACAAAAGAAACCGCAAAGTCGACAAACAAAACCATAACCACGACCACCGAAGCTCGCGTAGAAGATCAACGCGATAATGAAAAGCCCCCGCGTCCTAAGAAGAAGAGGCACAGCGGAAAAAAGAGAGGGAACAATAGAACTCCCAAAACATCAACGAAAAGGACACGAACAACCGAAAAACTCCACGAGAAGATGGAAGCTGCACAGCAGCTTCCCAACAAGAAAAAGAAGAAGACGCCCTCTCCGAAGAGGAAGGATTCCAAACCGTCGCGAAGAAGGGCGGAGCCAAGCGTCAACGAGTAGACGCAGAAAATACAAGCCAGGACATGCCCGTACAGAAAAAGGAACGAATCCCACCACAAACCCTCCACCGACAGGAGGACTATTCAAAGGGGATGAAAAAGTTAAAGACTGTCGCAATAACTCTGAAGGCAAGGATGGTACCAGCGTACTTCTTAGCCCCGCGCAGGAGTACAGAACCGCTACTGCTGCACTGGACGACGCCGGCAGTTTAACGTGTACCAGTAGAGGAGGCAAAGTCAATCGAGGTAGTCATCAAGGGCATCCCACAAGATGACAAAATGGTAGGAACGGTCAGAGAAGATCTCAAATCCATGGGGTTTGAGGTGCAGAAGGTTAACCCCATGTTCGCCGGACGCGAACACAGGAAAATCGCCATGGTACTGGCCCACCTCGGAAGGAGCGAAGAGGCCAAGGGGGTGTTTAACATCAAGACCATACGACATCTCAGGGTACGAGTGGAATCGCTCCAGAAGAAGAATAGAATCGGACAGTGCTTCCAATGCCAACGGTTCGGGCACACCACCAACGGATGCCACGCGCCACCCAGATCTGTGAAGTGTGCGGGGGCACACAACACAAGGGACTGCAAGAAGACCCGTGAAGAGGGTGAACCGCAGTGTTACAACTGCACCGGGTTGCACACAACGAATTACGGTGGATGCTCCGCCCACCCCAGGAACATCAAGAAGACTTCGCGCTCGTAATGAAGATCGTGAAGGCCAGGATAAACACCCAACAAGAGGGAACACCAACGCAGCAATTTTCTAAGTAGTAAACCCAACGAAGGATAGGGACCACGACAGCGAGATGACCTGATGTTGAAAAACCGAGGATCATCTCCGGACACAACAAGCGAAGGTATTGGTAATTTTAATGTATTTCTTACACGTACATGGAAGCTACGAATACCACCAAGAATCTCGAAAAGACGAAGGTATAGAGGGCAAAAGCCCGTAGTACCGAGATTATTTCGATCACCGAAACATGACTACTGGCAGGGACATGAAACATTGGAATAAATCAATCGATGTTGATCATATAGATGGACCACCTCCTCTAATTTTTGATTGTTTTCAACGTAATAATAATAAATAAATTCGTTTAACTATGATGACGTAAATATTTATTTTACCTGTACAGTTTCATAGTAACTCCTATACGGTGCAGGAACTTCAAACATTGTACATATTCTTTTATTATAATTTATATATAATATTGTTATAAATAGAAATTTATGCAGGTACATTTGTAATGATCCTAAAATTTATTACCAATTAATTATCCAATCATAGTCCAGAAATTCCTATCAAAACTTCATTCCTATTTATTTCCTTAAACTGAATGTAGTATTAAAAATTATTATTAATTTTATTAAATACATAAATAAAAGTTTACTTGAGTAGGATTTGAACCTACGACCTGTAGTTTCAGGTACGCGCTACCAACTTCAGGTTCAAGCCCCAATCGATGTAAACTATATCTTTATGTATGTAGAACTGATGTAAATTCTAAATATAATGAGATTACAATCAAATTACTTATATTAATAGAATGTGAGCCTGCAATGTCGCAAGGATTCACACATACCAAAGCAATTTGACTAATATTAAGTTATTATTTACATCAGTTCTACATACATAAAAATAAAGTTTACATCGATTGGGGCTTGAACCTTGGTGGCGCGGTTGGTTAGCGCGGTACTCTAGCAAAATACAGGTCGTAGGTTCAAATCCTACTGAGGTAAACTTTTATTTATGTATTTAATAAAATTAATAATAATTTTTAATTACATATTTAACTTTGAACTTGTTCGTTCATAACAAAATCTTTTAATAACTGAATGTAGTATTGTTTATAAATCCTATCAGTTTCCCACTACTTTTCCCTCTCCTAGTAAATCTATAAATACCCACACTCAGCTTCACTCATCCTATTCTATTTCAATTCGAATCCGATTCTATTTGATCTAGAAATCCTAACCAGAAAATCTCAAATTACCTGCCTGCTTAATATAACCTGCCTGTCTTTAATCTCATTCTAACCTGCCTGACATATTTCCTGATTTCTCGATATCCTAGTGCCAGTTAAAAATAATTCTCCAGAACAGTAAGTAGCTATTTGCACTTTCTCGGTGTTTGTACCACGAGGAGTAGTAAGTAGTTACCTAGTAACGTGGTTCTACTACTGGTGGCTGCGGCCCCAAGAAGTAAAACTACTTTACGAAACCCCTTTCCTGTCTAATTCCTAATATCCGAGAAACAATCTCAGATCTGCCCTATCGGTGTACGTACCTCGAAAGGCAGATAAAGATTGTCAATAGAATTACTTTATTAATGGTGGTTTTGACCCCAATTATAAGGTAATCCTATACTGTGATATGCCTATAATTTTCCCTTATTACCCTCTTATAAACCTGATCCCTATCTAACACCTATTCGGGTTACTACCACGAAAGGTGTATAGAAACTATTATATATCCATTTAATCCAGACTCTCAATATAGAACTTATACCGTCACCAGACCCTTATCCGAATACCACTTACCCCTATATCCTCTCTCGGTTACATACCCTCTTGAAGCCTGGTCCGAACTCCTACCACATGATATCGAAACCAAATTATTCACTCACATGGTCCTGTAATTTCAAGATAACCTCCCACGACAAACTACAGATTAATTCTAATTAGTCTAACTCCAGTACTAATTATTAAACATAATTTAGTACACCACATTTCCATTTCACCTGATTTACACTTTATATTAAAATTTCTCCATTTAGTTATCCGATTAATCATAATACACCAGACCAGTTAAATAAATAATAATTATACATGGTTCATTTAGTACAATTGTGTACAATCTATTTTAATAATATACATTAAAATTAATTCTCATTCCAACCATCAAAATTTTACAATATAACACTAACAGCTGATTAGAAACAGTACCAATGTTAGTGTAGGTCAAGGGTTATCCCAACCAGTTTAAATACCACAATTTTCCCATCAACGTTAACCAATTATATGTAATAGATTTAACCCCTTAAGTCACCTAGATTTCACCCCTATGTTAATGATTACCCACCAATTAATTAACATAAAGGAAAAAGTAATGAAATCCATATCTTACCTGAGGGAAGTTATTCCATTGTTATAATAACAACTCAGTCCATTTATCATCACCCCACTAGTAACCCGACCAAAAGTAATTCTTGTTAATTAATTATCACAACTTAATAAAAACCACTCGCGAAAGATAACATACACCTGTTTAATGACATTTGTTACAGCTTACGACGAAACCCGAAGCCAGGTACCGATTTCCAGAAAACCAGAACTACCGAACGGAAATTAATTGTAATTTAAGAACTAGAATAATTAGTTGTGTAGTATTATAAATCAGTATTATCTTTTTGTTTAATTTATAAATCATATTCTTAATACATTGCTATTTGATTCTAAATCCAGGCAACCCAACATACATTGTAGTGTTGAAAATTGTAAACTGAACCTCACCTGAGATCCGAGAGCTAGCAACCAGGGCAATAAATAAATAAATTATTGTACACCACTTAGGGGGTTACACATTCATATATAAGAACATCGATGAAGGCGGCGATGATTGGGCCGGTTATCTTATAAATATAATGTGTTAACTTTTTTAAAATGCAGAATCATAATAATAATATTAACTTACCTGCATAATTAATAAAGGATAGTTTATCCATCATTTTAGTTTTACCCATATCTATACTGCCTCCATGAACCAACACAATTTGTTCAATGCACTGTTGAAGATTATGCACCTTCTCATCCGTTAGCTCTTTCGTGAACCTCGTGGGAGATATATAGTATGTTCTTCTGTTTCTACTGTTACCCGTCTACCATATTTTGTGCTTACAATTTTAATATTTTTTAACCGATATTTTTAATCGATAACCATATTGGAGACTTTTAATACAGGCTTGAATTCGCCTTCCCCTACTAAGTTTAATTGCTCTAGAAGATACATCTATATGGTATACAATAAATGTTTTTTGATAAAATTAATAGTTCAGGTATAAATATGTATATACCTATCTTATCTTACGTATAATATCGAAGAATACTATTTTATAAACAATGCCTCAAAGGAATTAATGATTAAAATATAAATATATTATTATTGCAAACTTTCAATCAATAATAGAGATGCAAGTAACTGGCTATTCTATAAATACTGTGAAGGGAAATTGCTATTGTAGATAAGATGATTTTCTATATTAATTATAGGTTAATATTAAAATATAATTATATTATTGTAGACTTTCAATCATTATGGAAGATTAAAATGCATTATACAAACGATTTAGTTTTAGAGGTAAATACAAGTGTCTAGATGTGTTGCAGGAAGTTACATCTAAACATGTCTCTCATTGGTCGCTTGAACCCTCTGAAGACATCAAACGATACCGGAAGCAGCTAAAGACTTCTCAAGACACCAGAGGCTGCCGAAGAATTCCAACATGTCCACCACGTCTCTCATTGGTCAGCAGATAGGTCAGCCCCGTCGATAATCTTTCCAAGATGGCCGTCACGTCTCTCTCTCATTGGTCGGCAAATTGGTCAGCCCCCCTTCATACTCATTCCAAGATGACCGCCGCCGTTCTCTCATTGGCCACCAAATAGGCCCCCTTACTAATATCAGGGGGATCACTTTCATTGATCGAGGGGCGGGGTCGCTCCCTCGTCTCTCATTGGTCCGCCGCCGGAAGTGCGCGGGGCGTAAGTGCTCGCTCTCGTCACTGATTGATGTGGCCTCACTTCCTGGTCCAGAATGAACATAGGCTTGCTACTCACCACCATTCCACCTTTGCTGCAGTAGACGGATAAGGGAATTTGGGACATTGAAGAAATCCGCTGAAGATGTAGGTCGGCCTCGGCAAGTTCACGTTGAAACGAAAGAAGCGATCCTAAACGCTGTTGAAGAAAATCTAATGGAATCTTGAGAAGACTGGCAAGACTACCTGACACACTAAAGGATATTGTTCATCGAACATTGGATGAACAACTTTTATTGCCTTATCATCTTTCAACGTGTCCAATAATTGCAAGCTGGGGATGCTGCGTTACGCGTAGAATTTTGCGAGTGGAATACGAATGGTTTTATTGGAGATAATAGGTTTTTGATGAAATTTTGTTTACAGATGAATCGTGTTTTACACGAAACGGAATTTTCAACTTTCATAATCTTCACCAATGGAGCGATGAAAATCCTAGAATAATTCAACCAAATTCCTTTCAACGCCAGTTTACTATTAATGTATGAGCTGGAGATTTTTTAACAGCCCAAAGATTAAATGGTCAGTCTTATTTAGAATTTATCCGATACGAAGTGGTAGCATTACTGAGGATGTACCGTTAGAGTTATGCCGCGATCTAATTTTTATGCATGATGGAGCACCGACACATTTTTCCCTCCCTATGCGAGAATACTTGAATGCTACATATCGTGATAGGTGGATCGGTAGAGGAGCTGATGCACCAATAAAGTGACCACCCAGGTCTCCTGACCTTACCCCAATGGACTTTTGTCTATGGGGAGTATCAAAAGAAAAAGTTCACGTCAATCCTGTTCGAGACCGCGACGATTTATAGCAAAGAATAGAAGCTGCTTAAGAAGAAATTCGGCAAAAGCCTACGATACTACGTGCGAGGGTAAACATTTCGAACATTTGTTGCAATAAAGATTTATTTTTCTTCTTAATTACATACTTTGATTTTAAGCCACTTATGTACTATGTACCGTAAGTTTCGTCAGCTATATTAATAAAATAAAAGTTAAAACCTTTATATATTGACTACTACAGTGGTTTTTAGCCTTTTTGCAATGCTAGCTCAGAATTTTATGACAAACTTACCAAAATTTAACAATTTTTTTAATTAAAAATTGGAATTCTTCCCAAATAACGACATATCTAGATATTTGACATTAAGTAATAATTAATAATCATGCCGGGGCGATTAAACTACACGCACGAAGATTATTTAAATTTATTTATTATCTACGGTGAACGTAACAGTTTTATCAAGTACCTGAGAGATATTCGCTGAAGGATATCCAGATAGACAGAAACCGTCACGGTGCAGTCTAAGACAAATAATCGAGAATTAAAAAATTATGGCACCGTTAAGGCAAAAATTAATAAAGAAAACCAATTGTCAACGATCAAATTGTCGAAATTACAATTACGGGATATTTTGTGGCATATCCTATGTCTTGAATAAGAGAAGTGGCTGCCCATAACGGAATCTCAAGAAGTTCATTGCAAAGAATTTTGGGGAAACACAGTTATCTCCTTATTTATTTTCTATGGTTCAACACCTTAAAGCCATTGATTTTCCTAAAAGAGTGCAGTTTTGAGTTTATTTTAATATATATATATATATATATATATATATATATATATATATATATATATATATATATATATATATATATATATATATATATATATATATAGGTTGGAAGGTAAACAGGCTAAAAATAAACCTTTCAAACGATAAAAAGGTTATGGGGCGTTGTCACAGTTGAGGCTGAAGTTTGTTGCATTACCTTCGTTGTATAAAAAATCAATTAAATCAGGTTTGAATAATTTTTTCTTGGACCGTGGAACAGAAAACTTTGTATTACTATTAATAATAATATTTGTTTCTATATCAGTGTTGCAATAAAAATTTTGTGCAACTATTTTATTGCAAAATGTTTATTTGTTACTCCTTTGTAAATTTCAATTGATCAAGTCACTTTAATGCCGTTGAAAGCCAATCTTAACAATCTAGCTACTAGTTAAAAATTTACAGGTTAGAGACGACCGTACCATGTTCACATTGTATTAGCAAAATAATAAATAGTAAAATAACCCATAAGCGCTGTTGTCAGAGTAAGGATTTCAAAGGTAACGAGACATTTTGTAATGCCCTTAAGTCAGTGTACTAATCATTTAAATTTCTATGCGTATACTTCTACACCCATGGCTACAAATTTTAGATACTTAACAGTTTGGGTAATAACAAGAAGATTTGGTGCCTTCTGCTCAGTCGTATATTAAAGTGAGCCAAGTTCTTAGAATTATCGATTTGCCTTACTAACCAAAAAATGTTTACTTGTACCTAGATATGTTCGCTTTAAAATCGGACTGATTGTTAAATAGTCGGACGCCAACTTGTTTTTAAATATGGAATAAACGAGTAAACCATTACACAATAAAGTTAAAAGAAATTTCTACAATAAAAATTTTATTAACACAGCCCATATTTAATTATAAACTTAAATACTTAATGCTAATGTTAGTAACGTTATAAGCTAATGAGCAGTTAATATTGTGAGTAATTAATGGAATCAAAATACCTTATTTTTTATCACAATGTAGATGACGAAATGGATGCCTGCTGTCTCAGCGTTTTGAAAAATTGTTGCGTAATATTTCTTCAGGTTGAAATAAATCTGGATTTGTATGCTTAATAATTCCAAATTAATAAATTTCACTCTTCATCAGTCGTACTAATACCGTAACTTAGATTAACGGTAACATATTTAATGGCGTAGTTATGTTTAAACGTGTAAACGTGAAGTTAAAGTAAAAAATAAAACGTAGACGTGAAAGTAAAAAAATTAAGGTGCCTGAAAAAAGGTAAACGCCTCAAATTTTAATATAATAGTTTAAAATAGCTTACCACACAAATCGTATAGCACTTTTTTTAATTTAACAAGCAATAATGGATGCTACACCCACCTTCTCAACTCTACCAAAAACGCTAAGGTTTTTGCGCATGAGTTTTACAAATTAGTCGCATTATTTACATTCCGTAATTGTGTTCTGTTCGCATCATAAATGAGTAACAAGTGAATTATATAACAATACACGCAAGATAACGGGTTTTGCTGTCTTCAGAAGGTAACTGGAGTTCTGTCCGCCAATGTAACCCTTTTTAACTCGCTAGTAATGTTATGTATATACTATATAAATGAAACATTTTGTGACACCAAAAATTGCAACTTATGCTGTCCTAATGCATAATCTAGGTTATACTTTAGTAAAACCTTATATATACGGAATTTACAACGCTGCTAACCAATAAAATCAAAATGTGTACAAAAAAATAAAATTTAAATTAAGTTTGAACTCCGAAATAGAAAATAATTGTATGTAATACGCGTGCTACCATACTTTATTGTACAATAACGTTCATCATAACACTTGTTTTCAATAAGTTGTTGAAGCCATAAAAAATAAATTAACGTTGTTTATATATATTTTTGACTTTTTTAACGTTATTCATTACAAAACTAACTCTTTCGGAAACAAATTTCCCGCATTCGCACTAAATGCAACAGTCCTCCCGGTCTTGCTTCGAACAAGGTGCTCATGCAGGGAAATTAACTTTTCGTACTAGTTAGGTCGATAACTGTTAGTTAATAGTTTGTAAAAATGATTTTAAAATGCATAAGTTTAGTTAGGTTAGCACGTTTACTATATTTCTGAATATCTGGTTAGCCGTGGCTTAAAGTATTATTACGATAAAGGGTTAGTAACTGTCGAAGTGATATCACACAAATACATGCTATTAATGACAGTTGACTTGTTAAATTTTACTAAAATAAAGTTAGTAGCTTGTAAAAGTGATTTCACAGAGCTCATGTTTAGTTAGGTTTTATGCATGTTTACTATTCAGTAATGAATAAAATAATTTGTGGAACACGCATTAACAATTACTAAGTACTATTTTCAATTTTGTCACGATTGTGATCTTAATTATACACTTTTTCAAGTTTTCAACTTCAACTCCTCCTGAAGAAACAGTGTCCAAGAAAATTTGTCCAAGACTGATATCCTTCATGGAAACATCGGAGGTGTCACATTCAGTATCATGTATTACCCCTGGTATTTTATTCTTAGATGCTAAAATTCCCCAACATATATTTCAGTTACACAACCGCTCTTCCAACCACCATACACCTTAGGTAAGATCGACGGAGCACATGACCAGTATATAAGGAAGGGTGCGATAGTTTAAAAAAAAAGCAAAATTTTTGGGCTCTTGTCTGTATTTATAATTTTCTCCAAATAATCCATTACTCCTTAAACCAGTTTTCGTTTTCGTTTTCGTTTTTGGAACTCATTATTTATTGCCCTGTACTGTTCTGTATCAACAGTACAGTGACGTGGTTTAGCTTTTCTTGCCTGCAACCTCCAAAAAATTCTGAAATTTTAGCTTGTTTTACAGCCAAATAGTCATCAGTGGCATCCTTCAAAAATACACTGATTTGTTCTGGTGAAATATTCGCGACAGTTTTGGAGAATATCTATTAGCCTCTACACATGAGTTAACTGTTCCAAAGCAAGAAATCCATATTTTCACGCGCCAGCAATGTTTCTTTCAACACAGAAGTTTTTTCTACACATTTCTAACGCCAGCGTCGAGTTTTAAGACTACTTTTAAAGGTCGCTGTTTATTTTCAAATATAGAATAAACGCGATCAGAGTCGCAGGGAATTAAGCATAAATATATAAAAGAATCAATCACCACAAAACACATCTACAGAATTAAAACCATATTTCGAGCACAACTGACCGCTAAAATAAGTGTAAAGGAGTGAAGTCCTTTGCCCTTCCTGTGATCACGTGTACGTTTGTCATAATAAAATGGACAAAAACTGAACTCCAACACCTGGGCAGTAAAACTAGAGCTTTAGCGACAAAGTACCTCATCCACCATCCTAACTCTTGCAAAGAACGTTTCCAAATTCCAAGGGCAGCAGGGGGGAAATGTTTCCTGAGCTCATGCCACAATACCAGAATCAGATAAATAACTTGCGACAATATTTATGCAATAAAGAACCAGAGTTAGTTATTGACCGATTAATAATACGAGCGGATAAAAGCATCACACCATTAAATCTAACTGATAAAAATTCGAAAACGGCAAACACCCCACTACACTGGAAAACGAACATATAAATATTGATGCAACACAAGTGGTTAACATCCGGAAGTATATTTAGCGAAACAGAAGGTAGTATGATGGAAATCCAGGACCAGGTCGTACGCACAAAGCACTACAGGAAACACATCCAGCAAGAGACTGGAATTGATAGCACCTGCAGAATGTGTAAAGAAAAACCTGAAACAGTTGACCACATCGTTAAGTAGCTGTTGGCAAATGGCTTCTTCTAGCTACACAGAGCGACATAATAATGTAGCAAGGATTCCGTACCAGGAAATATACTGCACAACGGACAGCATAAATCAAGCAAACCATACTGTGTATATGTACCTCCACCTTTAATAGAAACGAAAGACAACAAAATATACTGGAACACACAAATTCATACAGATAACATAACTTATTGATATAACAGTACGACTACCTAACAATATAGGAAAAAATTATAAAGATAAGTTGAACAGGTATTCGCCGCTATCTGACGAAACAAAGAGGATATGGTAACAAGACAAAGTGTTTATGTTACCACTAATAATAGCCGCAACTGGCGAAATACCAACTTCTTTGTTTCAACAACTGGACCGGGTAAATATTAACAGAAACGTATACTTACCGGTGCAATTATCTGTACTCCTCGCAACGTGTAGGATAGTAGTCCTAAAAGATAACATAATAATAATAATAATAATAATAATAATAATAATAATAATAATAATAATAATAATAATAATACCTCCCTGACGAGATCCACCTTGACGTGGTGGGGAGGCTCAGTAGCCACTGTTGCCAGCAGTGGTGAAGCAAAGAGATCTCAAGCCGTTTGTCTTCGTCTACTAGTGTTCTTTTACTGTAGTTTGTTTGAAATCTTAGTCCTGTTTTATTTCCTTCTTTGTCTCTGTTGTCTGTTAAAAAAAAAGAAAGTAAAAATAACAAAAAAAGGCCTTAGCCCGCTGGCAGGTAGCGTTAAAATGCACTGAAGACGACAAAGCTATGACTATGGATAATGGATAATAACACGAGCCCTTCGGGGCGCCCACAGTTTACGGTGCAGGGGTTCGGATTGTCCCCAGTACCGGTCGGGAGCGAGGCGAAGCGGGCAGGCCTCACCCGACCGTCATCAAGCGAATGCTCGGCTTCCGTGGTGGTAAACCAGGCCATGGAGCTTGTAAGTGCTACTGGATCAGATGACGACCCTGGCAATGATAATGGACATGCTGCTAGAGGACAGCGTAGAGGGAGACATTCTCCAAAAGAAGAAGTTTTCCCACCTCTAAAAACAAAAGCTATCATCGAGACGGAGGACTCAGTGCCCCGGTTCTTGGTAGTTAAAAGAAAGGAAGGAGACTTTACTACTGTAAGTCCCTTTGTAATTAGTAAAGTGTTGTGTTTTAAGCTAGGAAATGTGAAAAGTGTTAAAAAAATAAAAGGAGACTTACTTGTAGAGACTGTGTCTAGTAAACAGTCCAAACATTTAATTGTCACAGAATTTTGGAGAGTTTGAGTGTACTGTTGAACCCCATAGCACTCTAAATACATCTAAAGGGGTTGTATTTTGTCGAGATTTACTTAATTGCTCAATCGACGAAATAAAAGATAATTTAAAAGAACAAGGCGTGATAGATGTTAGACGCATAAAAACCAAACGGGAAGGTGAATTCATAGATACCCCTAATCATGTATTGACATTCAATGTACCGCGATTGCCAAGAACTATCAATGCAGCGTTTTACCCATTGCAAGTCCGTCCGTATATTCCGAATCCGCTAAGGTGCTTTAATTGTCAGAAATTTGGACACTCTGCAATTAATTGTAAGAACGATCAAAGATGCGTGTGCGGAAAGGCAGGTACACAATGCGAGTCTCCTCTGGAGTGCCCCAACTGCGAAGGGCCACACAAGGCAATATTGAGGTCCTGTATATCATTTCAACAGGAAATGAAGATACAGGAAGCCAAAG
This sequence comes from Vesta saturnalis, assembly GCA_036346205.1. Classification (NCBI taxonomy): domain Eukaryota; kingdom Metazoa; phylum Arthropoda; class Insecta; order Coleoptera; family Lampyridae; genus Vesta; species Vesta saturnalis. Next base: position 186,167 of record JARFJB010001914.1, on the reverse strand, counting down.
TACTATACCAACTATCTTACACGGAAGCAAAGAAAAATGTTGGTACATTAGTAACACCAACTAATACATACGCCCAAGTAGCAACAGTTCCAACATCACTACCATTGCAAACTATTGTGCCTGAAATAAGAAAGATTATAAAGGAGGAAATGGGTCAACTTATAAACATTATTATTGAGAAAAATACAAACGATAATCTTACTCAAAGAATGTTTAAGCCTAACCATCCGGAAACAACTACCGAAGAAGGGAACAAAAAAGTTAAATCTTCCACGCCACCTGAAATAGAGGCTGAAACACGTGGCGCTAAGCGCAGAACAGGATCTAACCATTCCAGCATTACCACTCCTGATGAGGAGACGGTAATAGTGGCGAGGCAAGAAAAAAAGAAGAAAGGATGGCCGAAAGGCAAACCTAGAATACCTCGTCAGAGTACGGGTGATTCATAGGAACGCCTTAGTAAACAATCTGTGATAATTTCTGTGATACTGAGAAAGTTCAATTATATATAGTTATATATCTGTGATATATATGTTCGTACGTTTATAATTTGATGTCTTATATACTCTATATATGCACTTATTTATTTTACTGTACCTGTAGCATTTTTACCTCTTTTAAACTATCTGACAAAATACTCTGGATACATTCAACGCACAAAATTGCTTAATTCAGTGGAATTGTAGAGGTATTTCGAAACGATATGCTGATATAAAAATGCTTGCACAAGAATTGGATCCAATGATGTTTTGTCTACAAGAAACACACCTCAAATCTGGACATGCATATTCATTAAAGGGATATAACATTATACGTAGGGATTTTACTGGTGAACAAAGGTCATGCGGCGGTGTTGCTATAATTACTAGAAACGACGTGCAATACCAACAACTGACATTATCTACTACTCTGCAAGCTGTAGCGATAAGGGTAAAAGCACCCATTTATCTTAGTTGGAGACTTTAATGCGCATAACTACTTATGGGGATCTTCAAAAAATGATACAAAAGGCCGCGTGATAGAGAACTGGTTACAATCAAACGGTATAGTTTTACTCAATTCTCGTGCACCCACTTACCACAATACTGCATCAAGAACGTTCGATGCGTTAGACCTAACGTTAGTCTCACCGGTATTGGCCCCATGCCTTAAATGGAAAATTGCGGATGATCTTCACAACAGTGATCATTTCCCTATCATTATTGAAACATACGTTTCTACTCAACCGATCACTGTTGTTGAACGATACAAAACCGCGAAAGGAAATTGGTCCTTATTTCATCAGAGTCTCGTTATGCCTAGAAAGGTTAATGTAACAACATTTACCAGCGCAGTGTTAGCTGCAGCAGCCGCAAGCATCCCTAGATCAGGTAGTAAACATATAAAGCGCCCTGTGCCATGGTGGAATCCAATCGTGAATGAAGCTGTTAGAAATAAAAAAGCAGCTTTCAAGAAATATCGCAGGCACCCAACTATGGAAAATCACATTGCCTTTAAAAAAGCAAGAACCGTTAGCAGACAAACTGTCCTGCAAAGTAAACGCGAGACTTGGAACCAATATACATCCACCATCACTATGTCTGAAGTAAATAACACATGGAAAAAAATAAAGGCAATTAATGGTACCTATCGGTCACACACCATTACTTCACTTCAGACTCCTGAAAATCTAGTTATTCAAGATTCAATGCAGATTGCTAATACGCTGGCGACTCAGTTCTCAACGGTGAGTAGTTCTAAGAATTATCATCCTGAATTCTATGCAACAAAAGAGGAAAGAGAAGTTAAAATAAACTTTTGCACCAACAGACACGAAGATTACAATTTACGTTTCACTTCTGAAGAGCTAGATCTTGCTATGCGAAACAGCAAAAAGACTGCTCCAGGATCTGACGAAATCTGCAATGAGATGTTAATAAATTTAACATCTGAATTTAAAAGAGCATTATTGGATCTGTACAATGAGTTGTGGATGGAAGGCACATACCCTGATGAATGGAAAGACGCAATTGTAATACCCATCAAAAAACCTGGGAAGGATCCATTACTTCCATCAAGCTATCGCCCGATCAGCTTAACATGTTGTATGGGTAAGCTGTTGGAAAGGATGGCAAATTGCAGGCTTCAATGGATCCTTGAAAAACAACATGTACTTGCACCTTACCAAGCGGGTTTTAGGAAGTGTCGATCGACAACTGATCATCTCGTTTTCCTTGAAAACGCTATACAGGAAACGTTTCGGGTGAGAGAACATATGGTGGCCGTCTTTTTTGATATCAAAGGTGCTTACGACATGGTGTGGAGATATGACATCCTAAAAAAGCTACATAATTTAAATCTGCGTGGAAACCTACCCCTACTAATAAAGTCTTTCCTAGATTCCAGACGGTTTCGGGTGAGGGTTGGAAATACGATGTCTGATATCCAAACACTAGAAAACGGGGTACCACAAGGATCAACTCTTAGCTGCACACTTTTTTTAATAGCTATTAACGACATCTTAATGCACGTGCCTGATTCGATATCGAAATGTATGTACGTTGATGACATCTCCATTTTCTGCAGTGGAAACACTGTTGGAGAAATTACAAAAAAATTGCAACCTGCGATCAACCAAATAGTACAAAATGGTCGAAAAATTGGCCTAGACTTTTGCAAAGAAAAGACCAAATGCGTCCACTTTTGCAGGCTAAGGACACCGCATTATGATCCTGTCTTGTACTTGATGAATGATCCGATTGTGTGTTCTGACACTGCTAAATTTCTAGGCCTAATATATGACAGATCACTTACATGGAAGACGCACTTACAACATCTAAAAGTGAAATGCTTAAAAATCTTAAAAATACTGAGGGTATTAGCACACACCAAATGGGGAGCAGAACCCAAGTGTTTAATACTGATCTATAGAGCGTTGATACTGACACAAATTGATTACGGTTGCGTTGCATATTCATCGACACGAAAATCAGCACTTACAGATGTGAATGTGCTGCATAACACAGCATTAAGGTATAGTATTGGTGCATTCCCGACTAGCCCTACTGAAAGCATATATTGTGAGACGGGTATGCCATCCCTAGAAGCCAGAAGGAATCAGTTATTGACTAACTACATAGCAAAAATTATGTCCATACCAAACCACCTAAACAAGATTATAATAAACGCAGACCGGGACCAGTATCAAAGACACCCTACTATTACCCGTCCAGCAGGTATTAGATTTTGGGACCAGATAGTGCGCATGGGTGTGACACTACCGATGGTATTGGAGACGAATCAGAACGAATTTATTCCTTGGAAGGCACCACGTGTCGAAATAAGAACAGATCTAGGAAAGTATAGAAAAGAAACTACCCGAAAAAACATCTATATACAGGACTTTCAGAAATTATGTAATGAGTATCCCTCCCATAAAGTTATATATATACAGATGGGTCTAAGACTAAGGAAGGAGTTGGCAGCGCCATATTTGTTGACGGTGTATCGCACGCATGGAAATTGAACAATAACGCATCAATAAAGTTTGCAGAGCTATATGCCATATGGCAAGCAATCTTATACTGTTCAATGGAAGTGGCAACAAAAAAATTCCTAGTAATCACGGATAGCATAAATAGCATTAATAGTATTAACCAAATTTACTCCCGAGATCCCTTAACATTAATATGTCGGTCCGCTGTGAACTCGATAACGGCGAAAGAAGTTAAACTTACCATCATTTGGGTTCCTAGCCACGTAGGTGTTCCAGGAAACGATCTAGTGGATACCGCAGCAAAGAGGGTGATCTCAAATTTACAAGTGGACGTAAACCAAATTGATCAAATGGACTTGAGAACATACCTAAAAAACGAAAATATGAAGAACTGGCAAGAAAGATGGAGATCACAAAATACACAACTCGCTACAATAAAGCCCAGAATTGATAAATTATTTGAGTTACGTAATAAATGCAGAGAAGCCAATGTAAAAATTCATCGTGTGAGAATAGGTCATACAAAAATTACGCACCAACACCTACTTAAAGATGGAACGCCCCCAATGTGCGAAGAATGCCAGGTAACGCTTTCCATAAAGCATGTATTACAAGACTGTCCACAGTACCGCCTACAGAGATGGAAACATAGTTTAAAGGTCGACTACGTGGAGAATCTTTGTAAAGACGAGGATGTAAAGCACACACTAAACTTTCTAAAGGAAATTGGTATATACGACCAATTGTAAAACACACTGTGCATCTGTCTGCTAATATTAAAGGGGATATGACCGTAGGAGTTAAACCCTATAGCAAAAAATAAAAATAAAAAAAATAAAAAATAATAATAATAATAATAATACTAATAATAATAATAATAATAAAAATGCCAGAAGAGTTACGAAGGATATCCGTCGTGTTTGTGACCGCTGCATGCCGAAGAGAAGATCAGGCCTTGGCGCTTCGAGATCCAAATACTGGTGGACGGAGGAGATATCCGATCTTCGTAAACGGTGCGTTGAGTCACGAATAAAAGCTACACGATCCCGAGGGAACGTAGAATCGCAGGACGAATACAGAGAGTGCAAGAGACAACTGAAGAGGGCCATTAAACAAAGCAAAAAAAAGAAGTGGCAAGACTTGCTGACAGAAGTCGACAACGATCCATGGGGACTCCCCTACAAGATCGTTAGCAAGAAATTGAAGGGCAGCAAACCCAGCCCACGCCTGAACGAGGAAGGGTGGGTGAGGGAGATCATAAAAGACCTGTTCCCGATGGACGAGAAATTGGTACCTGCGAAACCAGATAGTACCGAGTCACGACAAGCAGAGCTCTTTACCTTGGCGGAACTAGCGCAAGAAGGCCAGCGGCTTAAACCAGGTAAAGCCCCTGGTCCCGACGGAATTCCCAACGAGGTCTTGAAGAGGTTCATCGCCGACTACCCAGAGAGGATGCTAGCTATCTACAACGGTTGCCTGAGAAGCGGATTATTTCCGGAGACGTGGAAAAAGCAGAAGCTCATCCTGTTGAGAAAAGGAAAGAAACCGGCAGACAGGACGTCGTCCTACCGCCCGATATGCCTGCTGGACACGATGAGCAAGGTCCTGGAAGGGCTCATCCTGCGAAGGCTAGAAGAGCACGTCGCCTCTGCAGGAGGCTTTTCGCAGCGCCAGTACGGGTTCCGAAAAGGGATGTCGACTGTTGACGCGATCAAGGAGACCCTGAGTCTGGCAGTCGCGGCAAGGGATCGAGGAGAAGAGAGGACAGGTTTCTGCGCGTTGATCGCGATCGATATTAAGAACGCCTTCAACGCCCTAAGATGGAGGGATATTCTTGAGGCCATGCGGCGGAGGAACGTCCCCCAGTACCTGCGGATAATCGTCGAAAATTATCTGGATGGACGGCAGATATACTACGACGGCGAAGACTGGAGTGTGAAGGAACATATAACACGTGGTGCACCACAGGGATCTCGTCTAGGGCCTTTCTTCTGGAACATCGTCTACGATGCCCTTCTTGACATCGAGGTACCAGAAGGGGTACAACTGGTAGGATTCGTAGACGACGCCATACTCGTGGCAGAAGCACTGGAAGAACACGTCTTGGAAGTTAAGCTGGACGAGACCATTTTAACGGTCAGAAACTGGCTGAACAGTAGAGGGCTGGAGATGGCCGTGAACAAGACTGAAGCCGCCCTAGTGACGAAAAGAAGAGGCTACAGGACACCAAGACTTGTCATCGACGGGGTGCGAATACCATGGAGCAGGCAGATTACCTATTTAGGGGTGGAGATCGATAGGTCACTCACATTTGGACCGCATGTACAAAGAGCGACGCAAAAGGGTGCGGCGTTATCCGGACGATTGTCACGCCTTATGCCGAATGTAAGCGGGCCGAAGGCGAGCAAGAGGAAAATCTACACATCCGTAGTAAACTCGACTCTGCTGTACGCAGCATCAGCGTGGGCCAGCGCTACGTTAAAGAAGACGCACCGTGGAAAGCTGATCTCAGCGCAGAGACAAGTGGCGCTAAGGGTAACTGCCTCATATCGCACTGTGTCCGCGAGTGCGGTGATGGTGCTGGCCGCTATTCCACCAATAGATCTGCTCGCGCAAGAAAAGGCCGAAATTCTTGAAGCACTAGGAGCCGGCAAAGTCTCAGAATCCGAAGCCAAAGAAGAAGCCAGAAGTCGCCTACTGACAAGATGGCAAACCAGGTGGGACCAAGGCAATAACGGACAATGGACACGCAGGCTTATCCCTGACCTGACAGGTGGATAAGCAGATCGTACGGCTAGATGACCTTCTACCTCACGCAGGCGATGACGGGGCATGGTAGCTTCCGTTCATACCTGCATCGGTTTAAAAGAGAGGAGGCAGCGACATGCCTACACTGCCACGCAGCGGAAGACAACGCCGAGCATGCGCTGTTCCATTGTGCACAATGGAACGAGGAGAGACAAGCTCTGGAGGATGAGTTAGGGTTGCCGATCTCTCCAGATAACCTGACAGCACTCATGCTTGAGGAAGAAGGGAAGTGGCGTGCCATCGAGAAGTTCGTCGACACCGTAGTGAAGAGCAAGGCAGTGCAGCTGAGATGAGCTTGTGGTAGTAGACCGTAAGAAGGGATAAATAGGGTACAGAAGTGCAGCTGAACAGCTGATCAGGCCCGACTGCCTTAGAAGTTATGCCGAAAGGTGATTCCTGGGACAGTCAAAGGGTGGATGAGAGAGAAATGGTTTTAGTGGGTAAGGGGATGCTCACTCCCACATAACCTCTACGGAGGGAATCTATAAAAGATTTTACCGTCAACTCTCTATAAAAAAAAAAAATAATAATAATAATAATAAATGAGAGACAAGTGGATCTAATCAGTTATTTCGTTACCTACCAAATTTAAAATTATTTTAACCTTGCACTGCTTTGCATTAGCTATGCCGGAATGCATTGGTTTACCTCCTATGCATATAGGAGTGCGGAAAATTAATAATAATAATACTAATTATTAGTTCATAGAATGCGTAATTAGATAAAATAACAGTAATTCCTAATCGATAATCTATAATATCTATGCTCCCCTGGCACGAAAGGCTAATCTATTTAACCAGAGAACTGCATAAAGTGTGTATATGACTTAATAAGTTACTCTAAAGTAGGTACTTTTCAATCTAATAAAACTAATGGTAAGGAAAGGTTAGAAACAAAATCTAAAAAAATAAAAAGAGTATCTTTGTCTAAACAGAATTATTGTCGATGTCTAAGGTACATAGATGATCATTGCAAATTGAACAGATAGGTTTTAAATTTGAATAAGTTAGTTTGGTTTATACCAAAAGCAATAGAGTTAAATATTCAATAGCTTTATGTGTGAAACTTCTTTGAAACAGCAGTTTTGTGGTAAGCATGCTTTTATGTCAAACAATGACTGAATGCACTTGAGACTTAGTAAATAACTTGGCAATAAGGAATTGAGAGATAAAGTCGGAATTCACCAATTTATATGTATACACACTCAACTGTAGTCTCCAACGGTTCTCCATTTTTAACCAGCCAAATCCTTTAATGCTCTCAAAAACATGGTCGTATCGGTTAATGTTGTAGATGAAACAACAGCACCAATTCTATACTTCTTTAATACGATTTTTATCGTGATAGTCAAGAACAGGTTTATATGTAAAATCACAATAAGTTAAGTGAGACAACACCAATGTTTCTGAAAGCACTTTCTTTTATGAAAAGGTTAAAATAGAGCGGTTGAAGTATAATAATTTTAAAGATGGGAATGCTTTTTGCAGAATTTTTATAACACGTGCCCTAAATCTTGACTTAGTATCTAAAATAATGCCTAAGTTCTGCGCACTGTCAACTATTCGTAAATGTTCATAGTCAATTTTAATGTTAAGATTTAGATATAGTGCCTTAATTGAGTTTTATTTCCAAACAATAGCAATTTAAATCGTATTTTATTTCAAGTTATGTTGCAAAGAGAGGAATGTAATTGTTTGAAGATCTTTGTTGATTTGATCATATGATTGAATTCTATCCACAAAATGAAAAGATTTATGCAATTGTGTCATCCACGTAGGCCCGAACTTTTACAAAACTTTTTAAGTCAGAATACTTGCTGTGTACGTTATGAACGTAGGAGGCCCTAAAACGGACCCATGCGGTACCCCAGAGGGAATGTGAAATGTATCCGAGAACTGTTAATTAATTTGAATTTTTAAGGATGTATCAGACGGATAGGAATAATTGAAACTAACGGCATCAATAATGCTCTACCGTTCCAAACCTCGTTTGGCATTCTGGAAGAATATTGCTTTGTTAAGGTAGTGACATTTGTTCATACAAATATTTTTTCAAATAGTTTAGAAAAAGAGGGAAATATGCTAATGATACGGATATCTGCATAAAATGAAGGGTTAGCGTGGATTGGTAAAGGACAACCAATAGCCTCTTTCTATACAAAAATTTATACTATATAATAAATTAGATATAGTGATTTAGGATTTGAACACTAAATTATAAGTTTGCACCACGGTCTAGCTCATCAAGATACATTGCTTACGAAACTAACTGTAGGTTGAGAACTCATTTTATTAGGTTGTGAGGAAAGCAGGGGTATATCCACAACTGTACTTAGTAGTGCATTTGTCATGGATATTACACATCCGTGGCATTCGTTATTGATTTCGTTCTGCGCCACTCAATTTTATAGGTAAAATAATTAAAATATATCCAAAATTGAGAAAGTTGTACATTTCTACCACAATTAACTTAAATAACACTAAACATCTGTATTTATTTGTATATGTCATAAAACGAAATAATGTCTGATTAATTTCAGCATAAAACCATTTAAACACTCACTTTTCGTAAAGGTTTACGGTATTAACTAATTGTAACGTGTACATTGGCACCGGAATTTTAGTACGAATTAGGATTTTTTATACCTGTTGTTAGGCAACACATCTTACAACCATTTCAACTTTCTTAGACGACGTGACAACAGTGTATATATATATATATATATATATATATATATATATATATATATTACATTTTCTAGTAAATCTAAATTGCGATAAGGCCGAATTTTGTCATTTGCTAAAAAGAAACATGTGACTTCTTCTTTCTGGTTTCTTGTGTGCCTAAAGAACGCGATTTTGAGAAACCGCAAAAATTTGTGATGTTAGAAATGTATGTGGTAAAGATTTTTCCTGTAACTTCTATAAAATGGTTATTTAACAGAGATTACATTCAGTGAACACTAGTTTTAAATTCTTTCCTATATTTACATTTTACACTACATATTGTAGTGCTCGTTTCGACGGATATGAAAGCTTCTAACAAAGCTTTCGTTGGATTAAGAGGTAAGCAAAACCACTTTGTTTCTTTCTTTTACACTGATCACCTCTGTTTAGCTTTTACATCAATAAAATACAAGTTTACAATACAAATACATTAAAAATTCACGTTTGAAATTTTGTGTGCCACATGATTCTAAAATAAGAGTTTCACTAGGTTTTCCTTGCTACTGGATATTATCGTCCTTCGTTCTTCAAGATATTGCTGTGACCGATTCTACCCCTACCTACAAACAAATAGGTTTATACACAGTAAAATAATTATTCACAAGCAACATCCTGGTGAGTTTCTTTTACTTGTTATGCCTTCATGGCGAAGCTCTCGCTTTATCGACAATTGCTGCAGATAATTTGTAGAATTTTAAGAGCAATTCGTTACTGTAACGACTTGCAGTGCTAACTATAACACTGTGCTTCTAAATTTTGTGTCGGTAAGTTTCTTGCTTGAACTTTTAATAGCATTACATCTAATGAGGTTATGTTCTTGTAACGATAAAATTTGTTTACGCTTTAGTGGAAATGTTATAAACTTTACTTACACAGGTATTATTCCTTTCGAATTAATCGCTAGTATTGACCTCCATTCTTTGAATACTTCCATGTGTAGTCACTTTGCATTGAAACAAAGTTACTGTGTTTAAACAGCTGTTATATCCGTATACCTACTGCTTTGTGTCAGTCAGCAAATTAGAACGTTACCACTTACTAAACTGGACTGTTGTACAGAGTGCTTCACGAGCTATGTTAACAGTTGTGCTTGTATGAACTAAACCGATTGTAGATAGGATCTAAATTTTATAGATGTTTATGCTAAATGATTAATGCATGTTTTATACTTCATTTTTTGTATATTTATCTACGCTATAACTTTACATGTCAACAAACGCTATCATAATAAGGAAGCTACTCAATTTTCTTTGCCTCTAACTATTTCGGTCCTCAGATACATGGTTGTAATAATTCTAAATTACGCTTTTGCTAGTAGGTTCATAGCAATAGTAGCAACCCAACACGTTCTGATTGCTGTGTGAAGACTCTCTGCTTTGTTTTTTGTCTGTACTGCCTATTTGCATTTAAATGTATCTTATTGTGCTTAAGAAAGACGAGATGGTAGATATCTAAGCGAAATAAATTTGGTTATTAATTTTGGGTTAACTGATTTTTGCGTTTGATTTAACACTGATATAGTAGCGCCGGAGAGAGATGTCTCATGGCGGACTCGAGAATGGGGATATAATTATTACTGTGAAATGCATCTGTTTCCCTTCATCTTAGTACGAAGTTCCCACAGAAAGACGGGTTATATAATATACTTCTGCTATATATTTTAAATGCAGGACTTAAAAAAGTATGTCGATTCTAAGATCAAAGCGCATGACGCTGACAGATGTCTTCTTGACTATTTACCTCAATTTGTTCTTCGTATATCGTGTTTTGACAGCGCCTCTTAAATTTGAAAATAACCTAGGAACATTGACGATGTTTTGTTGGTATTCAAAATTTCTAACTATATGAACCAATAACGACATTTGTTTTTAAAATCTTAAACTATGCTTTCCTAAAAGATAAGACACCTCTCGCCGGCGCGAACATACGCCAATTTTTAGGAGAGCTCTTCCTAGAACTTGGGTTTTATTTGGTGTAATTGATTTTGAGTTTGTTGTTGAATTTATGCTTTTTAGGGTCAACGCTGGATGTCAAACATTGGGAACGGAAAGGTCCACGTATTTCATTCCCTCCTCAAGGGGGAAGGCGGGTTACTCGAGCTTTCCGAGCTCCTTCAGCCACAATCATGGATTCCCAGCAGACACACATACATTACGTATATGTGCATGGTGGGATTCACGATGGGTATGGTTAGGATAGGATCGGAAGGAACGGAGATAGGGTTTTGATGGGGAAAATACTACCCCAGCATTCGCCTAAGTAGCCGCACATGGTGTGCATAGACGCAGTGACCATGCCGCTACATGTGTATGAGGTAAACCCCCTGAAAAAACCTCATACAAGGTAGACGGTAACGGGAATCGAACCCATCACCTCCATGCTAAACAGGTCGTGTCACCACTACGCTACCAACCCGGTAGTCAAAGATTGCAAAATAACTTTGACTTTTGAGTAGTGTATTTAATAAATTTTGTCAGTTTATATTGTAATGTCTATACTACTCAGCAAGGTAAGTGTTTCTACTATCGTTCGCATATGTATTTATTTTTGCCTAAATTTAATTCTATAAATTTCGTCCTCAAACGTTATAGCTATCCGACTGCTAAATTAACGAGAAATATTTGTGGGGGAAATCTGTACACAAATTGCGTTCTTAATTATAAAATATATATTCATAACGGCAACACTGATTGGGTATTTTTTTTTAATATTTTCTTTATTTGTGTCTATAATTAAACCAAGTTGTGTTAATCTATCAGTAATTGTTTTCTTTATTCCTGCGGACTAGTATCACATTCCTTATCCCTTACTGTGTCGTAGCCCTTTTCTTGGTAGAAGGGCGATATAAAAATAGATTAAGTTGTGCCCTTTTAACCTTCCTGTATCTCTACGCTAGCCACATGCTCACGCACCCAAGTGCCTGACCGACCGACTGAGCTTCCAGCGTAAATCCATATTTCTTGTTACTGCACACCTGTTTCTACTTTTGCTACGACCGCATTTTGTGCCTGTAACATAATTTCTAATTCAACACAGAATATACAATCATATAACTTATCTTTACGTAGAATTCAAAACAAAAAGTGATCACAAACCTGTATATCTTTCATAATACGGTCTGCTTGACATATGTCAGCAAACATTACAGTTACAAAGTTATGCTCTCCGATATTTTTATCTTAGAAACCGAAGTCAGCTGTTTCTTGTCTTTATAACCGTACCAAAACAACACTATGCTGATACTTGAAACATACTTTGCAATAAAAGTATATGTACTTACATTTTATTGTACTCAAAGAAATATAATATATTAACTTTATTTTGAAGCGAACTGCAGTTTGAGATTTCCTTTCAATATGATATCAGACTGCAACAGCATGCGTTATTGCGGCAAAACAAAGGTATCTCGATTTTTAAATCTCCAAGGTCAAATTGAATTATCATACACGGCATTTTTGTGTTTTAATTTCGTTACGTCAACGACCCAATTCCAGGGTCTTCCCAGTGCCCGGGATTTCCCTATTAAATATAATATATACCAAAATGTAATCAAAAATAGTTGCATACCTTGTGCAGGGAAGAAGCTTAAGATACGACATGCATTAGAACGCAGAAGGAACGGAAATGAAGTCGCGTTGCGCAAAAAAAATCGATGTTTCTGAATACTCATTACGGGCAATAGAAATATATACACGGAGATTCGCAATTCTGGAAATATTGACATTACCTAAATTTTGTTATTGAGAGAAGAAAAGAAATGCCATAAAATACCAACGTAATGTAAATATATTTACCAATAATAAAACAAATTCTTGAACTTGAATTAAGGTAACGATAACCAAGGCTTGGCACGTTACAACTATAAGTTATACATTTTACAATAAAAGGTCTAGAGTATTTCAACATAACAAGACTAATCAAGTACAATTTACAGCGTCAATAGTTTGCTTTGCTATAGCAGCAAATAAATAGAATTAGGTAGTTCATTTCGTTTTACATTTATTTATAGATGCGGATGACGCAGTACCAACTTATAAACCAATAGCTTACATTATTATTTCTGATGTATCATTGAAAACCACAGATTTAAGCGTATTACAGCAACCTTACAAAAAACTGTATCCGCAGAATTGAAAAGAACTTTGTTTTAAGCTCTTGAGTTTGCATTAGTGCAACTAACCATGAATGCTACACGCGAGTATTTGAATACATATAAAAGCTTTCAAGCATCACGAAACAAAGAAAAGGCATTCATTCCCGTTGTGTATTTACATTTTGATTTCAATAAATATAACTACTTAGTAATTGAGTACATCTTAAGGTATAACTCATTTTCTTGCTTGAACAAAAACCAGAAGTCTTTCAAATCTAATAATATTTCTAAAACATTAAATTGAAAAGTTTTAAGTATTTCGAAAGTTTACAAGAACTTTTATATAGAAGATTGATAAAAAGTACAAAACTGGTTAAGCAATTTTAAGAAAGAAACTTTGCAAATTTTAATAAAATTCAACACCAGGTTGACATATTGTTATATCAACAATTAAGTAAGTGTGCTATAACCAAGTCACAGCTTTATAAAAGTTCTGCAAATTATTAATATATTAAGATACTATATATGTATGAATAGAATATGATTTTCTTTAGAAATAGCCTTTTTGGCAACACATTAGAAAAACTTGATTTCCGCAGAGAACACCTAGATGAAATCCACTAGAGATTTAAAACGAGGCAACAGAAAAAAACATGAAAAGTTGCTTGTATGTGAAATTTAAATTGGATTTAGACAATTGTTTGCACTCGACACAAAAATAAAACTTTAAATAAATATATACATTTGTTTTTTTTGCGTTATTTTATCTTTTGTTATTATCACTAATTATTCAACGCATTACGCATTTTCTTGGTGGTGTTAAGATACAGGGTGGTTCTCAAACTTTGTTTTACTAGAACTTATGGTGAGGATTAGTACAGCGGGATGAAACGTTCTCCTGTCCGTTTTAGAAAGTCTCCATGCAAACTAATCTTTCCTAGCATTCACTCTTAGATTCATAAATTTTTTCTTCATCTTTCATTAATATTCACCAACTTTTAACCAGTTAAGATCTGATTCCTTTTAACAATTGCGTTTACTTATAAAAATGAATAAGTTGAAGTGCGATTTTTTTTCTCTTTCACGTTATTGAATTTTTGGTGTTAAAAAAGGGTGAGAAATCGAATACTAAATTGACATGTATTTGGCTGTAGATTTTTGTTGAGCTCAATGTAAAGCTTAGTATTATAGTTCAAATTAAATTTCGTGTTGAATCTAAAATGTTTTTGGAGTTAATTGAGTTAAAATTTAAAATGTTATAAAAATTTTCCTAGTCAGAATAGAGTTTTAAAATTAAAAGCGTCATTCATTGTTAAGTAAATTAAAAAGGGTTTGGGGGAATATAAGATACTAGTATTAAGTTGCTTTTGTATTGCGTTTCTGATAACACTTGAGGCACAGTTTGGAAATGGGTGCCGCGAGCCTTCATTTTTAAAGTTCACCCTTTCGTTTTGGTTAAGATTTGCCGTTTTAGAAGGTAGAAAATTCATCAATTGTAAAATCTAACTTGGCTCAGGCAAGAATTGGTGACCTTGACCCTGAAAAGTGGAATCCCCCATACCCTGAAAAGTCTATTTAATACCCCTGACCTTGAGAATTGTAATAACACCTCAGGGCTTGAGACAGAGGTCAATGAACTTCCTGGAATTGATGGGAGGCGTGACCTTGAAAATTTCCTGCCAAATTAACACTCAGCCAGAGAATTGATTGGTGACCTTGACAATTTCCTGGTCTTGAAGACATGCGCAGAACGTGGCGTTGAAAAACCTTGTACTTTTGAGGTAAGCAATGTGATGACCTTGAGGAATATATGGAGTTAATGTGTACGATGACCTTGGAAAACCATTGACCTTGATGTAGAAAATATGCAGAGGGCCTAAATGACCTTGAAAACCAGCATAGTAGCTTTTTAGTTACTTAAATGACCTTGACCTTGAGGAATATACCTTGATGCAGGTAATGTATACGATGACCTTGAAAACCATTGACCTTGATGTGCACAATCTGTACGGGAAGGTGTATTATTATTATTATCAAAAGTGAGCTAGAACCAGCCTTGCTATACTACTGCTACCATATGTCCTGTTGTGAAAATAGGTGCACGATAACAATTTGTGGGATAAATCTTTTGGTTGTATGAGTGCTGATAATGTAGTTTCCAAGTGAAATATTGAGATTAAGAATATGACGCAAGTCGTGTAAGTGATGATGTAAGTGCAGAGGGGAAGAAGGTTTTTTGGCGGTTAATTAGTCAGTCTTAAGTTGGACGGCAGAAAGTTAAGAGGCGTAAGCTCGCGCGATGACGGTTGTTGAGTTATGTATCGGTCCTGGGAATTGTGAACGTTTCGTATGGATTATTTACCCAAACACCTGTTGGTGGGTATTGTAGTGATTCAATAACCCAAGTATAGTGTCGATTTGTCGGACGTTTTGGTGTCAGTTCGAACTTCTCAAAAGAGGTTGTGTTTTACCAAGTGCACCCTGTTAGTGAAGCATTTAACGCTTTATAGCGGATCAAGATTGCCTTACACTAATTAGTAAAGAATCACACCAGTCCACCGCGCACGTAATCAGCTGGTTGAGTAGCCAAATTCACTGTATATAGAACATATAAGAATAAAGTTTCGTGTATATAATACCGGGTGAAATAATTAATGTCACCAGGACTATGGTTTATCGCCTTAGTTCCGTGTAAATATATTTTATAAAACCGTTAGCCAGCTAGTTAAAAGCTTAAAGTCAGTGAACTTGGCATTTTGGGATTGCCGTAATTGACTTCCCGGTAGAGGTATAATGAGAGACCATCTCCCGTCGGCCCTCTAAGGATTCCGTCCAACCCGATCTTCGTTGTGAAGGGTTCGAGGATTCCTCAATATTAAGGAGATAATCAATTTGTTTCGCCTATTTATTTTGTATATGGTGGATTTATGAAATTAACATTTTATTCGTAAAGATATACAAATACAAGCGGATGAACGCACTTTGCCCTGAAGGGAAATTTACGTATTTGAAGGTTTCAAGTAAGTTATATAACGAACTGCTTCCATCCGTGCATTGAACTATATATTGATACCTTTTAAATGTTCAGAACTAATCCTCGTATTTTTGAGTTTTAACAAGCAACGCAATATTGAAAAGTTTTTGTTGTGTTGATCTGTCTGTAAATTGTATCCAAATTTCACATCATAAAATTGATACCTTTTAAATGTTCAGAACTAATCCTCGTATCTTTGAGATTTAACAAGCAACGCAATATTAAAAAGTTTAGCGGAAGCCGATCTTGCAAGATTAATTCTATGTAGGCCATTATTACGTAACATTTCCTGTTATAGGTTTAAGGCATTAGGCGTTTGAAATGACGTCATTGTATATTGTGTGCATTATTCTTTAATTTGATGTACTCTATATATTGGTAGTTTTCACAAAATTTTAAGGTATTATTTGTAATCTCATACCCGACCACAGTGAAAGCAATTAAGACGTAATATGAAATTTCAAAATTTAAGCATAATACGATTTGAGTTAAGGTTAGATTTGTTTATTGAATTTTGCGTCATCTAGAAGAGATCCAATGCCAAATTCATGATTTGAAATGATACGTTTATTTTTTTATAAATCACTTGCTTAACGTAATAAATTAAGAGACTTTTTCTATAGCGATCGTTTAGTTTTTTGTTTGTTTCTCTTTTAAGTCATTCTATGATAAAGTTATGTTACACAACTAACTGTTCGCGTGTGTTTAACCCACTAATAATTAGCGAGATATTTAGTGTGTGTTTATGCGTTTTGTTTTAATGCTTTGGATTTGCAGTAACGTACAAATAGGTTAAAGAAGGCCGTTGACCCAACAGCTATTTTGATCACACTCTATAGCTTTAAAGGACTATAGATATTTTGAAGTTTTTACATGTACAGATCCTGGACCCTAATTATTGTACACCTGGCATTGAAGACCACGTAAAGTGAATGAGTAGTTGACTCTTTAAGCTGCCTGTACTTTGCGTGCACTCAGGTGTGCTCTCCCGATCTTGATTTCAACAACAATCTGGCGTCCATTATTAAGGCGATTTGATTATTTGTGCCCTAACCTCACTCTCCGATTTTTGGTAATGCGGCGAGCTACCCTAATTATTAAACCAACCCAACGTCTGAGGTTAATTCCGTTTTCACCTATAACATCGTAAGTCCCTTAAACGCTACTTTATAGTAACCTTAAGGCACTTTTTATGAACATCTGGTTAAGTATTATCTTTTTTAAAAAAAGATTTGTACTTTTTTAAAGCTAATTTAATTTTCTACAACTACATATAATATTTTTCGCTCATAGACTCCTAAAAAGCTATTTTATACGAACTTTAAACTACTTTTTGTGAGTAACTAGAGAACTATTAACTATCCAACAAAAAACGTAAACTTTTACTAAGGATAATGATGCATGAAAACGCAAACTTTAAGGATTATCACCTTTAATTAAAATACCAACTTGTTTTTTCATAAGTAATCGTGTATTTTTATTAACTTTTTGGAAATTTAAACATTTCGATAACAATTAAAGTTATCGTTGTAATGCCTTTTTCTTTGAATGTAATTTATTTTACTTTAATTTTCCTTGGCACCTGCTCAATCGGTTCTTGCTTCTGCAAGAAGGGGGTGGTTCGTTTATATCGTTCTGATCCCTCTATTAGGTTAGCCCACACTTAACCACAGACTTTCAAGGGTTTAAACGTATATTGTCCTATTTTGTTACAATACTAAATATTCACACTTAAAACTAATATTTGTACAGGAATAATTAAATGAATAAGTTAGGATGCCTTACTACAGCTACAGCAGAAATGGGCGGGGTTGATATAAGGAGTAAAATGATTGAAAGGCAGTTTCAATCACCTTAAAAACTTACCATATATCTACAACACACGAAAAATTGTCTCTAGGCGCCACCACAATCTAATTTTTCTAAAATAATTAGTTTTAGGCAGGATGTTAAATTAATCCTACCTGACTGTGGACGACAAGGTTGTAGCCTACTCAGTAAAAGCATTCGCCACTCAAGTTCACTCACCCTTGAAAAGAAATTTATCCAAAAGCTCAAAAAAGTTATGAAATACACGGATCATCGTAAACTTATTGAACACACCCGTACATATGAAAATGCCAAGTCATAAAACATTAAAACTAAATGTTTAGTGAATACCTTTGAAGTGTTAAATGATGGCTGTAGGAAATAAAGCCGATACGCGGTTTTTTGAACTTTTGTGTTCGTGATTGCGTTCTTCGGTTCTAAATTTTTGGTATTTGTTATTGATAACGGACTGTCGGTGTTAAGACAGCGAATTTCTTGAAGATACGGTAGGCCGGGATTCGGTTTTGAACTAGCAAAGCGTTAAATTCGGAAACTTACGCAGCTCCAAGTTACTGTAGGTTGTGGTGGTATAAATTTCCATGATTTTAAGGGTACGCGCAAGAATTTAGAGCATTTGGTGGCGAACCAATTTGTTCATATTTTTCACTAAAGCGCGTATTATTATGAAGATTTAGAGGTGCACTCTCGATATGTTTCATAGCTAGATTTGTGAACGGTTTTGAATGAAGTAAAAGGGAAAAGTTTATTGAATTATAACCTCTAAAAGCATGGGTGAATTATTTACGCACGTGAAAGTGTAACTCACCAGAACTCAATTTTTGTTAAAAATTTTGTTTGCCACACACCCAATTCTGTCATAAGTTTAAGTTTTGAAAACCTTGAAAAGACTAAAATTCTCCCATAATTAAACATCCAAATTTAGTAATAAGCTAGTTGAAAAGGTCTGTAGACCTGGAATCTCATTTTAGTAAGCGAAATTGAAAGTGATTGAATACCTGAACGCGGCGACTAACATCTCTTGACTGTCTCTATAACGACCTCTGGTGTACGAAGCGATAATATTAATACTAAGATACAGTGTTACTATTGTGATTTGGGGAAAATTAATGTAAATTTTAATCAATAGAAAATTTGTGGAAAGAGGTAAAATTGCATCTAAATTTGTGTTTTATGTACAAAAGAAATTCAATTCGTCACACATCTGCTTGAGTAATTTTTGAAAATATTTGTTTAATGTTTTTCAGACAAAGGGATAAGTACTAATTAGAAATGGAGTTTTCTTGTTGTCTAAAAAAACTGCATTTAACATAAGTTATTATTTGAATAATTTCTCGCAAATCTAATATTTAAACTGAGCAAGTAATTATTAATAAATATGGCTGTCGCTTACGAAAACCCCTAAATCTATACAATAAACATGTTAACGTATCGTAAAATTTTGAACTTGCCCCGTAATAACATTAATGAAATCCAAAACGTATTCGTGCTGGCTTGAAAGAAATGCTTTGTGCACACTTTTATACTTTTATTATGCATAACATAATTACTTCTGTTTTATGAGATTAAATTGATCATAAGGCATAACAAAGAAGAAAGATTCACTCATAAAAAGATGCTTATAGTAAAAAAAAAAAACAAATCCAATTCCGAAATTAGAATTTTATCTATAGGTATAACCCATTTTAACATTTCTTCGAAGTAGCAGTCATAACAACTTAATCTGTGTAATATATAAATAATAATGAAAAAGTTTTCGCTTGATCCCCTATAAATCTTGCTTTAGATGTACTTCTATCATAAATCCTGAAAATGCCTACATCGTGATCCGCAAACAGCCAATTCAGTGGTCACATCGCTTAGTTTAAAATTAATGAACCTCCAAGGTATTTTCTGAAATTGCAACCGACATTGTAATTTAGTTCATGTAATATTCAAAATCGTAATCACATTGCCTTTTATCTAATCAAAAATTAATTTTGTAAATCAACAAAAAGGATTATTATGGTGAAACCTAGCAAATAGTTATATTCAGGTTTACAAAGAACGAAAATTTTTCGTCGTTTCTAATACATATTTCTTAACAGATTAAAGAATAAGATCGATGTTCTAATTCCCAACAATTAAAGCGCCAAAGTAATTTCAGAACATTTATATCGCTTAATACAGACATATTTAAGACGATTTTGTTTAATATTATAATACCCAGTACAGCTATGTAACTACTTGCTGAACGGTTGACATAAAAAAAAATGTATAATCCTAATTTATTAAAAGATACATAAACGTCATTGAGTACTTTTATAAAATAAAAAATTGCACATTACTCAAGCTTGAGTGGTAAACAAATGTACATATTACACTCTGATTTACTACACTTCAACAAAGAAAAATGCAATTCTCTCTCTCGCAAAACTTTATATTAAACTAAAGATATATTACTATACTTTTGATTAAAAATCAATGATGAAGGATAAGTGCAATTTCGTATCTAAACTTTGAAGCATTCGCTTTTCTGTTAAATTATTTATAATGATTTATCGATAGATCAGGTCATTTAGATCATATTCTCTCATCAGCCTCATGATTGCATTTGAAACTGTGATTAATTGCTTTCCTTGAACATAATTTACTTTTGCTTAACAAGCAAAATCATGATACTTGATGGTAATAATTTACGGCTGAATGGAATTACATTAAAAATTAATAAATTATAAATTTAAGTAAAGTGACAGTAAAAGGCTGATTTTGCAGGCACTTCTCAAAGGATCATACTTCTTTAACAAAACGCGAAAGAAAACAAATCACTTACCCAAAAGCAAACAATACGAACTGGTGAAAATGCGTAAAAATCTTAATTATATTATATTTAAAATAGTCCTGATTTCGCATAAAATATTCCAAACATCAACTGATTAAGATGCGCGTTGGTATAGATATGTTGATCTTTTAATATTTAGAGATAATAAGGTAAAGCAGTACCATCCGTACAGTGTGGTTTGCATTTGGTTGCCATAAGAGCTCCTGCATTATATTGAGTCTTTCTGCTTTTTTTTGGCTGTCAATTAACTTTTGTAGAACAACTGTCTTTTTAAAGACACAAGCCACGCATAACACTATTTTGTTTGATGCAAGATAGACTTTGCTTTTCAATTGTATTGTGTTGAGTGTGTTCTTGTTCTTAACCATACTATTTGATTATTCACGGATTGTAATTCGAATAAACTACAATAACTTTCAAAATCAACTTAACAGAGATTTGAAAAGAAAGCTTTTAATAACAGAAGTAAAATTCGCAAATAAAAAAAATAGTACATTGATAACTCAGTAGGCAAATAATCTCTTCAAGATTTATTTAAACATCAGTAAATATAGGTATGGCTTTGAGATAGTGGTCTGCGCTCCCTCTTGTCGTGGCACTTGGCTGGAAATGGTATTCTAATAAGGGCCCTAACGTTAACTTGTAAGATAGCCATCAGCACTTGTGTTAGGGTCTGCGCCACCTTGTCGTACCCTTCTTGGCTGCAATTTTTTGAACTTGTGGCGCCATCTAGTGGTGCACGAACTAATGAATATTTTCTGTAATAAAGGTGCGCCACTTAGCGGTATATTTGTAAGGACTAATTAGGGTTCTATTTGCGGCTCCATCTAGTGGTGTATGTATAGACTAATGAACATTTTCCACAATAGAAGTTGATCATACACGCCTCTCTCTCGGCTCTTGTTACGTAGCTCTTAATTAAATCAGCTAAACTACTAAAAACGATTTTATTTGTCAGGGTGGAGTGGTTGAAAAACAAGCATCATACAGCAATTTGATTATCTCATCATTTATAACTAAACATGTAGTGAAAAGCTTATTTACAAAATCAAGCATTGGTAAATTATTTATTATTCTAAAATATAAAAACATTATTGTATAAAGTCCACACACATCCGAATGGTACTCCTGCAGCGTTGTTTCATTGTAGCGGAACCATCAAGAATTCTTCTCAAGGAAAACGTAAATGGTAACCTAGCCAGGGTTGTCCAAAGGAATCAAAATATTCCCCGTTACCATTCTCGTCAATGTAGATAGCAATCCAATTCTGACCTGGTTTGTTTGCAGGATCCGTGTTAATATTTGCACAGTCTAGATGCGTGCCTCAGTAGCTGATTAGAAACACATACAAGTCGAAACACATTCTTGTGGCTGAGGATCGATATCAAACATTTCAACACTTTTACCACATACATCTTTGGAGTTGGTATGCGCCCAATCTTGCAGTAGTAATGCGTTTTCCAGAGCGGAGATAGGCTCCTCGATCTTATGGTTTAAAGAACTATACGCCTTTGTTTCCTTTTTCAATTTTTTAATCGACGGACAACCAACCTCGTCCAAGTTTGGTATTGGTTTGATAAGTAATCTTAAAAACTGTTGTTTTCACTACCTTAACGTGAATTTTGTTAAACGGTAGCAGAGTTCTTATCAGCTCCTCGTGGATATCGTTGTATGGCACATACCCTGACCGCCATTTCAAGTCGTGATATTTATCATCTAAGTACCTTATCTGTCTTGACACGGGTTTTAATATAAAATAATCTCGAGGTTACTGCATCAGCATCAGCAGTAACGAATCATGATCTGTAATCACGGCACTGTCTTTCGGTATGAATTCGTTATCAACACCTATAAACCCTTGTACGTCCAAGTATGCGTCCATATTCTCCTTCCAGCTGTCGTACACTGAAGCTTGTGATCTAGAGTTGTCCCTTTTAACAGGTGAAATCCACGACTACATTCCGATGTTTATCGATCTCAATCACGTTATCGAATTCGGCGTACACCAAACAGTTAACGGTTTCTACGAGCGCTTCTTCAACGCCGACTTCTAGGCGCAGGAAACCGTTTCTAACTAAATTCCAGTGTGTGGTAGCGTTTGCAGACGTCAGGGGTTAGGTCGAAAGCCATTAAAAAGTAGCCGTTGTGGTAATCGCCTTTCGATATATATCGTTGCTCTCATATAAAAAATGAATACCCATACCGGAGAATAAGGTGTCATGTGCCCTTACATATGTACCGTTGGCTGTAAAGTCTGGTTGTAAGGCCATCGAAGGAATTTGTTGGCCGTCAATATATAACGACATGTAGTTAATATTGCTCTGATAAAAATCGAATGGATTTGAGGAGTAATCACTGTTGAAGGCTTTATGTGCAACAAAACCTACGATGCATCGTTTAGGTAACTAACCCAGGAAGATATTATCCAATGATTTTCGCTGTATGCCTGTAGGTATAGTTAACACTTTTACGCGAGCAGGATATTTCACCGCAGTTGTTTCTAAAGCTTTGGTGCGTGCAATTACTCACCAGTGATTGTTGTAAGCAGTCACAAGTTTTTGGAGCTACATCAATATACCTGTAGGAATTCCTGTAGGTGCAATAACGCCATATCTTTGTTTTCAGTGTTTTATTAAATCTTTCAATTACAGATGCTTTTACATCAGTGTTATTCGTTACATAGAAATTGATATTTTGTTTCTTGAAAAGGTTTTGTACACTGACCGCCACAAACTCTTTGCCTTTATCCGTCTGTAGATTTGCCGATATACTATCAATTTCCATTGAAATATCGGTGAATGCTTCAATTACAGATGAGCTGTCTTCGTTTTAAGAACTCTCGCCCAGGCCCTCTTGCTAAACACATCAATAACCGTTAGTATGTAGTTGTATCCACTATTGTAGCTATTTAAAGTTCGCATATCGCAAAGATCCGCTGGCCACAGCTCGTCAATGTTGTTCACAGTACTCCTATTGCGGGGAAACTTTTTTCTGACAGGTTTATGAACCGCATAAGCTTCCTGAGCCTGCAGCCATTTTTTCACTTCACCATATCTATCCTTTACAGCATTAACTAAAGGTGTTATACACGATAACCCTACCGCATGCTCTGGATCATAGTATACAGCATCCATGTTATGTTCTCCACGTATCCCAATCTAGTGAAAGTCTTCTTCTTCGAAAGTTTCTTCGCGGGGTTTCCCTCGATTCACGATCGGCATCGTAATTCTCACCTATAGTTGTGAGGCTCGGTTCAATGTTAGGTGATACAACAGCATCACGTCTTCGAGTAATTACGATAAACTCTCGTGTTATACTTATTTCCTTAATGTACGTCGCCAAACTGCCGCCAGCCGTGTGGGTTTATAGTTTTTCGCTGTATTAATGTTTCGTGAACCAGATCGATAACGTTGGAATGAGGGATGATCTCACCTTTCATTGTGACAGTACCCCTTTTATCCCAAAATCTATCACCGCCCGTATTCAGTATACGCAAAAAATCAGTACCTTTCTTCCTGTATGGAACAGGCAGTACTGATAGCCTCTCCTCGTCTGCCAGACCTTTGCGTTTCGGCAATTCTCTAATATCATCATCACCGCTGATTGTTATACTAGCGAGTTGACGTAACTGATTGGAAAAGTGTAGATATGTTTGAATAACCTGATTGTACTGCTGCCATTTGTCATGGACTGTCATTTTGGCTTTCAAAACTTTATCCATGTCGTTACCCAACTGCGTTAATATGTTGTTTTGGGTGACATCTGGCGCTTGCAGGCGCTGTATAAAACCCATAGGTAGAATAGCCATCTTCTTCAGATTGTGGTCCATAGTTATTGAAACAAATTACCCAGAATTCCGCCAAGTAATGGTTCTAACAGGAATGGTAGAAATACGCCGCCCTTCTGTATGAGAAACTGTTTCTTCTTTTTTATAGATTCGCCTCTCTGTTCCAGTTGCCTTAAAGTGTGCTTATGTTGAGAGACTCGCTGCTTCTGATCATCTGACTGAGGTACACGACCTTTTAAAGTGTTATGTGCACACTCGCAAATTCATTTTACCTTCTTACTATCCAGACATTTCAATAAAGCGTCACGTTGACTCACTTAATCTGGCTAATGCGCTCAGCATATCGGTGTTCTCGATTAAAGCGTCAACCATCATATATGATGTAATCTTTATGATTGTGAGGCTTAAACACTTTATTCGCTATATATACTTGGCAAATACCCGAATATGTTGGTTCTATGGGTAGCACATCCGGGCCATTTTCCATTTTAAATTGAACAATAAATATCCGTGCGGGTATGAAGTAGAATCCTGATACGCAGCCTCTAAAAATTTCGGGTTGTTAGGTGAAATCTGCTTTGCTAAATTCTGTATCTGTGCCCTGTCACGTGGGTTTTTAAACAAGATTGTGTAGTGAGTGTTGAGAGAGGTATCTCGCTGTACACGTCCTTGATGAAATATGTTTTGCGTTAAGAAAAACACGATTACATTTCTCTGATGACAACCCTTTGTAAAAATTTCAAGCACCGAACCGTTAGTCTCGCGCATTAGATCGTCAATTATTATTAAGACCGGTTTTTCTCTGTCAAACTGTTCCATATCAGGTAATCCTTTCTGAAATTACACTGAGAGATCTTTGAATAATGGTTGCTATTCGCCGTAAAACCAGATAATTTTTTCAAAAGCTGTATCGCAGACATTTTCGGTATTTTTTAGAAAATCGACGATAAAATACGATTTCCCACACCCCGATGGTCCCGCTACTATTGCAGAAAAGGGATTCTTAAACTTCCCTTCCATCTCGAAACACTAATCGATACTAAAGAGTGTTCTGTTATCATTATAACTTAAATACTAGGTGAAAAAATCTGCAATCACAGGTATATTCCACCCTGCTTTATCGTGCTTATCTATTAACATCAAAACAATCATCTATATCTACTAAAAGCCAGCACGTGTTTTTAAATCGTCATTAACAATAAATAGTTTGATGTACAGGGTTATTACAAATGATGATCCCGATTTTAATTATAAATATTACTGGATTAATCTGTTTTAAGACCATTTTACTTGGTAACACTGGAAAGGAAAACTCATAAAGTTTCGTTTACATTGGTTTAGGTACGTATCTGTTGTTTGTTAAAGTCAATTGTTGTCAATTGTGTAATGGTTGAGTTTGAAGACAGGAAAGCATTTTGTGTTGGATTACCGCATCAATAAATCAGTTATTAGTGTACAACGACACTTTAGAACCAAATTTAATGAAGATTCCCCTAGCAATCACTATTCGAAAATGGTAGAGTAGGTAAGGTAAAGTTTTACGCGTAGTCTACAGAAATCTACTGTTAAATGCAGCAGAGAGCTTGGTATACCACAGCCAGTGTAAATATCAAGCCTTAAAATTCAGCTTGTTCAAGCATTCAAACCAAACGACAAAAGTTCTAAAACTTTCATTTCGTGAGAACATGCAGGCCTTGATGGAAAATGGAAACTTTGTAAAATGGTTAGTCTTTAGTGGTGAAGCCACATTCCACTTGTGTGGTAAAGTGAACAGACATAATGTCAGAATATGGGGCTCGGAGAACCCACACACCTACGTCGAGCACATGCGCGATTCTTTGAAAGTTAATGTGTTTTGTGCTATCACGTACAACAAAGTGTACGGGCCTTTTTTTTTTGTTGGACAAACAATAAATGGAATAATTTTCTTGTACATGATGACGGAATGAATTCTACCGCAATTAGAACAAGAATACCCAAATTTCATTCTGCAATTAGACAGCGCACGTCCACATTACTACTTCGATGTTAGGACTGAACTTCGAAATCGGTGGCCTGACAGATGGATCGGTCGTGCTGGTCCAAATGATGGTGCACTCTTGAACTGACCTCCAAGATCTCCGGACATCACCCTCTGTGATTTGTTCTTGTGGGGATACATCAAAGATAGATAGATACCGTTACCAGAAAGCATACCTGAGACAACAACGGATTACCAGAGCCAACGAAACAATCGACCAAGACACTCTTAACAAAGTATGGCAAGAGTTTGAATACAGCCTTGACATCTGTTGTATCATAAAGGGTTACCAAATCGAAATTTTTTTAATTCTTGACACCTGGGATGAAACTTTTTGGGTTTTTCTTGAAATGTAACCATTTTATTTTTTTATATGATAAATAAAACCAGATTTATGTACACTTGAAATCATGAACATCATTTGTAACAACCCTGCATATCTAATTTATAATGTCTAATTCCTTGTTTACTTAATTGCTACCCGTGCGTGCGTGCGTGCGTGCGTGCGTGCGTGCGTGCTTGCGTGCGTGCGTGCGTGCGTGCGTGCTGTGCTTGCGTGCGTGCGTGCGTGCGTGCGTGCGTGCGTGCGTGCGTGCGTGCGTGCGTGCGTGCGTGCGTGCGTGCGTGCGTGCGTGCGTGCGTGCGTGCGTGCGTGCGTGCGTGCGTGCGTACGTGCGTGCGTGCGTGCGTGCGTGCGTGTGTGTGTGTGTGTACCTGTAATATGTCTAATTTTTAGTGATGCCGCTAAAGCGCATTCTTTGATATAATATCAGAAAATTGCAAAATTCTCTAACGAACTAAATGTAACAATATGACTTTTTTAATAAAAATGAGATAAAATCATCCCTAAATAGGTTAATGAAAACCGCATCTCGATATCTTACTCATACCTTAAAATATGGAAGAAAGAAGATTTAGTTATTATGAAATTTGGAAAAATCGATATTAGCCCGGTATTTATTCTTATTTATTTGTCTTTTGTGAAGATTCAATAAAAAATTTCAACATTTTATAATTTTTAAATAATTAATAATGCCTACTTAAATGCTCGAATTGTCTCCCATCGACCTCGATGCATTTTTGGAGCCGCTCATGTGTGGACATTACAGCAGCTTCAACTTCTGTTGACAGGCTACGAATGGCCTCTCGAATTCGTAATTTCATGTCGTCTCTCGTTGTTGGTGGAGTTTCGTAAACAATATCTTTTAACCGACCCCATGAATAAAAGTCCAAACAGGTTAAGTCTGGGGATCGGGGTGGCAAGGAAATAGACTTCTTCGTCCAATACCCCTCTGGTGATATATTAAATTTAAGTGTTTTCGCACATTTATTGGAAAATGTGCTGGGCAACCATCTAGTTAATTGCAAGGGCACATCTTCTATTAAAATAGGCAATTGGTTTACCAGAAAATCAAGAAATACGGTACCGTTTAGTGCTTCATCGAAGAAATAGGGACCTGTAATAGTTCCGTCCAGTATGCCACATCACACATTAACACTCCAACGACCTTGATGTTGGACCTCGTGCAACCAGTGAGAATTGGTGTCAGACCAATAATGTATATTATGCAAATTAACGTTTCCATCACTTTTAAAAGTGGCCTCATGCGTCCAAAGAATTTCGGACAAAAATCTTCTGTTTTCCCTGATTATACCCAACATCCAATGACAGTAATCCATCCGTCGGTCAAAGTCTTCGTCATGTAAGACTTGATGTAAAACCATATGATACGGGTGCATTCTATAAATTTGAAATTACACATACATTGTGAAACATGTAAAGTAGTATTTTCAGTGACATAAGAACTTACCGGTGATCCTTCAAAGTGTTCGTGACATATCCAATGCGAGAGACATTGTTCTCGTACTCACGTGGGGATTAAAAAAAAGTCATATTATTGCATTTAATTTTTTACAGAATTTTGCAATTTTCTGATATTATATCAAAAAACGCGCTCTAGCGGCATTAATAAAAATTAGACATATTACTGGTACGATGGATTTTATGGAGCAGTAAATGCTCTTTCCAACGAGACTAAGTTTATTAAAATCAGTTTAGTCGTTTAAGGGTTACAGCTGTTTATATAAAAAATCACTCAATCACCCCCACTTTATTTTTAATAGATACGTCAAACAAAAATTACCCGAATAAAGCTGAGCTTTAAAAGACATACAATTTTTTGGTACATTTACTACGTGGATTACAGTAAAAAATCACTTTAAAAGGTTAGGATGGCGGTTACGCCCCATAGTGGTCAAGCAAATTTGAAAATACCATCCACGGTCTTTTTTTGGCCACTTTAGTAATAAAAGTTTTTACCGTAACTCTACGATGAATAGTTTCCGAGAAACAGCACTTTGCATTCTTATCTGACCTCCCGGTATGCTAGTTTGGCTTAGAGCTGATTAAATTTGGGGGAAATCCAGGGGCGGAGAGGGGGATGTTAGGGTCAGTTATTGGTTTTGATCAAATATTTCTAAAACAGCTGCATATTTCAAAGATATACAAATGCCTAGATAAACATATCGATTAATTACATACTATGCAATTTTTTGATACTCGCGTAATTTAGCGGCAACAAAATTCCTAAGGTAGAATTTGAGTGTTACTTCAATTTTTTTTATTATCTGAATAATGATTAATTTTATAAAAAAAATTGTACACATATTTTTTAAAACAAATTTAATTTTAGATAAATTTTATTTATCTATGATGCTGAACGTGTGTTATCGATATTTTTATAGAAGCGGGCGGTTTGGAATTTTTTTTACGTTAACATTTATGCCTATTGATCTCCATATGACATGAAGTTTTAAACGTTATTCTGGCTTAGATTAATGTTTTTGTTTTAACAGTGTTGCCTGTTTTCGTTATGAACGTATGAAAAAGAGGTTGCATAGTTATCTAAAAAAATTAAAATTTAAATTATTTAATTTCCTTTAACTTCCATTTTGAAGGTCATGTGATGTTCCACACCAGATATTTTTATATCTATATTTAGTTCATTAGTTCAAACACATTATTTCTGATTTGAGATATGTGATGGTAAATGCTTATTGGAAACAAACAAAACTACCATGAAACACTTCAAAATATGAAACAATAAACATTCAAACTGATCACCGGTACCATTTTCTCAGTACGTTAATCGGTGAGCAAAACTAAAACTGCGTTTTAAATGTAATTCTTAGGAATAAGTTCACATTCCCGTACATTTCAATCACGTAATTTATGTTTTGGAGTTTTGTTACATAAGCTTTACCTTTTAAATTTCCCCATAAGAAATCTACATAGGTAAAATTTGGAGAACAGTGTGAACCTCTTCTTCCTATGCATCGTTCATGGGACACTTCAATAATATAATTTCTAACTCTCCTATATTAGTCTGGTAGTGCGCCGTCCTGTTGAAACCATACTTGTTTCAAAATCTTCACCGCCCATTGCAGGAATAATTTGATTGCTTAATATTTTCTCATACATATGATTATTTAAATTGCCTTTAACAAAAAAGAGTACCAACTATTGTATTGTTACGTAGACCTGCAAGGACGTTCACCTTTGTGAATCTAAAGTGGGTTAGTACCTTCTCAATACCTGCAATTATGCTTATTAACTGTACCGTTAAGAAAAAACTTAGATGCATACGAAAAAACGATACGATTTACGAAAACAGGTTCGTCATTTAATATTTCCCTTGTTACCTCACAAAATTCTAAACGCCGATCAAAATCATCTTCGTTCAATTCAGGTACTAAGAAAACTTTGTATGGATGAACTTTGTTCATTTTTCAATACGTTGCAAATGGGTTTCTGATCCACATCCTGTATTTGAGCTAATTTGCGAGGAGAGCTACGTGGATCTTCTACAACAGGCAGTAAGAGAGAGATTACTTAGAATTTGATGTTATTTTGGTCTACGTGTAATTGACTGATTTTTTGACCATCCAGTTTACTCAAACCTACGGATTGTTTTGGCGATTGCTGAGTTGGATACTCCTCGAATTCGAAATATTTCGTTAAACGTCTGCTTAACATTATTGTATAATCTTCTTCTATCTCACCATCATTAAGAGAGAAATTATTTCACGTTCTGTTAGACGTTGCATGATTCCCTAGTTACCGATAACCGTATGTTTTTCACCAAATATTAGGCATTTAAACTTTTTTAAGTAAATTTCAGTCAATTACGGAAAAATAAATGATTATGTAAATATTTAAGTTATGTCACTATTTACAGGTGATGGTGATGATACAGAATTGAAAACTACTGCTAATTTTCTTGGAATTGCTTAGAATTGATACCTTCTGGTTTAAAGAAGATAAACATAAATTTATAGAGATCTAATTTAGTTAATAACCATTTAATGAAAAACAATAAATTATTATTAATTGTTTTTAAACATAAAAACAGACATTAATAAATAACAACAAATAATAATTCAACTTTTTCAGTAAAAGAATTAACAACAAATAATAATTGCACTATTGCAGTAAAAGAAATAATCAGAAGATAATTTAAAAATTTTATTTAATATTCAACCAAACGTTCCCTTTATTTTTGGCGCTTGCAGCACCATCTATTACGAATGAAAAAAATTTCTTCGGATGTTTATTTTGCAAGATATTTACACTTTTTCCTCACTCTATTTAATATAAGTTGCATTGCTATTGTGGATAAGTATACCTTTAGATGACCAAAAGGTAGCTTTAATACTAATTGATTTCATCAGAAAATCTGCAGTAGCTAAGCAAACCATAGACAGTTTAATAATTTATAAACTTTGTCAAGGCCAACGCATTTCTATGAACTGTTTGCAATGAAAAATTAATGCAATATGTAAACATGAAAAATAATTTCAATGCACAATAGAAAAATCACCGGTCAAATAAGTTTTGGCATCTGGTAATAAGAGCAGACAGAATGATATGTTAGGTTTTATGCTGTTTCTG
The DNA here is from genome assembly GCA_036346205.1 of Vesta saturnalis. Lineage (NCBI taxonomy): Eukaryota > Metazoa > Arthropoda > Insecta > Coleoptera > Lampyridae > Vesta > Vesta saturnalis. The sequence goes on along the minus strand of JARFJB010001914.1, from coordinate 154,625 downwards.
ATAGACCTTAAAGTAAGTTTTTTACTCAATTTTATAATTTCATCTTATTGGACCCCATCTTGAATTCGCCATATTTAAAATCATTATAATAGTTGAGCACTTAACCCCATTTAAAGGAAACGCTGTAACTGTAAAGAAAGGATTGACAAAAACGCGTGTTGACCTGTACAAAGCTGTCTGTGCTATAATCTTAAAAACAAAACAATGCAATAATAAATAATAGTTATTGAGCTTTGAAGCCAAAACAATAATTAAAACAGTTGTTAATATTCAAACCTATATACGTATACGTATACGTATAATATTGAATAGTCAACCACTAGCGGGGAGAAACTACAGATCATGTATTTAAATACTTTGCCACCTAATTTAGCAGCTACCAGCAACTCGAGTTTAAAACAGATATTTTACTAAATTTGATTGGTTACATTTTTGCTTCACTTGACGTGGGCAATTCCTATACTGAAACAATTTTATACATCCAAAGTACCTATATCAAAAGTTGTGTGCGGATTTCGAACGCAAAGTGTTTTCATAGCGCAACGAAGTATTTTTGTGAGTACAGGTGTGCACCTGAGCGTATATGTGTCTATGAGGGGTGTCTATGCGCGTATGTACACTATGCGTGAGTGTTTGTGTGTGTGTGTGTGTGTGTGCGAGCGCGTGCGTGTGCTTGTGCGTTTGCGTGTGCACATGCGTGTGCGTGTTCGTGTGCGTGTGCGTGTGCGTGTGCGTTTGCGTGTGCACATGCGTGTGCGTGTGCGTATGCGTGTGCGTGCGTATGCGTGTGCGTGTGGGAGTGCGCGGGCCCGTGAGCGCGTGCGGGTGCGGGTACGGGTGTTTGGGTGGGTGTGGGTGTGGGTATGGGTGTGGATGTGGGTGTGGGTGTGAGTGTGAGTGTGAGTGTGGGTGTGTGTGTGTGCGTGTGCATGTGGGTGTGTGTGTGTGTGCGTGTGCGTGTGCTTGTGCGTGTGCGTGTGTGAATGCTTGTGTGTGTGTGCGTGTGCGTGTGAAGCAAAAATTTAGTGAAATTTCTGTTTTAAACTCGAGCTGCTAAATTAGTTGACAAAGTATTTAAATACTTGATCTATAGTTGTGAAGCGGGTGCGGACGCGGACACGGACACGGACATAGACACAATCACAGACACTGACACAGACACACACATACACACACACGCACACACACACACACACACACACATACACACTCAGAGATAATATATATACGCGCATAGACACCCCCATAGATACACATACGCTCAGGTGCACACCTATACACACAAAATATACTTCGTTGATCTATGAAAAGACACTTTGCGTTCGAAATCCGCATACAATTTTCGATACAGGTACTTTGGGAGGATAAAATGGTATCAATATAGGAAATGACCAAGTCAAGAGAAGCAAAAATAAGTGGTAGGTACTAATTACGAGCTGTTCGGCCATACACAAAGCTTATTCTGAGGACTGTTTTGAACTTTTAGGAACAACCTATTCCTCCAACAAAATTTCATTAAGGAATATTGTTTAATAACTAATTACCTTCATTATATTACACATTACAAATTTTTTAAATTACAGACATTACAGACAAATACACAAACTGAACACACACACACACACGCGCGCGCGCAGACACACGCACACGCGGACACACGCACATACGCACTCATGCACACTTGCAAACGCGCATACGTAAACACACGCACACATACTCGCACTCGCAGACGCAGACGTAGACGCATACGCAAACTCAGACGCAGACGCAGACGCAGACGCAGACGCAGACGCAGACGCAGACGCAGACGCAGACGCAGACGCAGGCGCAGACGCAGACGCAGTTGCAGATGCAGATGCAGACGTAGACGCAGACGCAGACGCAGACGCAGACGCAGACGCAGACGCAGACGCAGACGCAGACGCAGACGCAGACGCAGACGCAGACGCAGACGCAGACGCAGACGCAGACGCAGACGCAGACGCAGACGCAGACGCAGACGCAGACGCAGACGCAGACGCAGACGCAGACGCAGACGCAGACGCAGACGCAGACGCAGACGCAGACGCAGACGCAGACGCAGACGCAGTTGCAGACGCAGTTGCAGACGCAGTTGCAGACGCAGTTGCAGATGCAGACGCAGACGCAGACGCAGACGCAGACGCAGACGCAGACGCAGACGCAGACGCAGACGCAGACGCAGACGCAGACGCAGACGCAGGTGCAGACGCAGACGCAGGTGCAGACGCAGGTGCAGACGCAGACGCAGACGCAGACGCAGACGCAGACGCAGACGCAGACGCAGACGCAGAACTCTGATTTGGTCAAGCTTTCGAGAATGTTTGATATTCCTCAAGACAACTATAAAGGAATAATACAATTATGTAATAATTATTGTTAATCTTAAGCATCGTAATGATTTTAGAAAACCAAAGACCTCCAATTATGATTGACCTGTTGCACGTCCAATTAATTCTAGATTTTAGATAGAGGCGATGAACTACGACATGTACTCGTCTTTTATCAAGAAAACTGGAAACCCAATGGATGAGCATATCAGTAAACTCAAACGAGGTGAATTTGACTAGCAAACATTTATACTAAACATGCTCAAATGCTTTTTAAATGTTTCATCGGATCTTTGTATCATATTGTTCCTGTGTCTGTGTGTTTTGAACTATAACGTATATAACTGCTTATTTAAAAACTAACCAACATAGAATGCAACGCGTAACTCATAATAAGGAGGCAAATGAAATTAAAAAAATAAACATTCATAAAACTTAGACGCAATAGACGACACACTAAGATTGCCGAAAACGACAGACAAGGACAGACGGGTATAAGAGCATTTCAAGCAAAACAAATGAAAGAACAACAATGGACAGCAAGAAGACAGCGGAAACGGTTACAAACACATTTACAACTAGAAAGTGTGCCAACAGCAAGAAAATATCGTGTAAAATAAAGGGACAACTTTCTAACCTACAAACTGGAAATTAAACGAATTGAACTAAAGTATTTTTTTTCGTATAGACTAGTAGATAATGATACCATCTTATAAACCATATAATAACTTTACTAATATATCAAATTGCATAAAATGATTGAAACTATTTTGGAAAAAATTTTCAATTATTTAAAATACTCTTTCTTTCGTAATTTCACACATGTATCTTATAAATGCTACATCACATTACGTATTTCTAGTATGTCTATGGTTTATAAAATACTATTATCTATGTATCTATATAAGCTATTTTATGACATTCCGAGATCAAATATGCCAAAATCCATTCCGAAGACTTAAAATCCTAAATGCGAAATCAAAAAATTACTTAGAACGGTCGATTTGTTTAGGGTCCATAAGCTGCCAAGTGTTGTAGACGCACACACACGCACACACGCACACATACACACACGCACACACGCACACACGCACACACGCACACACGCACATAAGCACACACGTACACATGCACACACGAACACACACGCACACAAGCACACACGCACACACGCACACACGCACACGCACACGCACATACACACGCACACGCACACTCACACGCACACGCACTCGCACGCACACGCACACACACGCACACGCACGCGCCCACACGCACAGGCGTACACACGCACACAGACACGCACACATGCCCACATGCAGGCGCGCAGACACACACACACACAAACACAAACGCACACATGCGCACATGCACACAAGCACATATGCACACATGCACACGCACGCAAGCAGACACAGACACAGACAGACACCAACACAGACACGGACACGGACACGGACACGGACACGAACACGGACACGGACACGGACACGAACACAGGCACAGACACAGACACAGACACAGACACAGACACAGACACAGACACAGACACAGACGCAGACGCAGACGCAGACGCAGACGCAGACGCAGACGCAGACGCAGACGCAGACGCAGACGCAGACGCAGACGCAGACGCAGACGCAGACGCAGACGCAGACGCAGACGCAGACGCAGACGCAGACGACAGACGCAGACCCAGACCCAGACGCAGACCAGACGCAGACCCAGACGCAGACGCAGACGCAGACGCAGACGCAGACGCAGACGCAGACGCAGACGCAGACGCAGACGCAGACGCAGACGCAGACGCAGACGCAGACGCAGACGCAGACGCAGACGCAGACGCAGACGCAGACGCAGACGCAGACGCAGACGCAGACGCAGACGCAGACGCAGACGCAGACGCAGACGCAGACGCAGACGCAGACGCAGACGCAGACGCAGACGCAGACGCAGACGCAGACGCAGACGCAGACGCAGACGCAGACGCAGACGCAGACGCAGACGCAGACGCAGACGCAGACGCAGACGCAGACGCAGACGCAGACGCAGACGCAGACGCAGACGCAGACGCAGACGCAGACGCAGACGCAGACGCAGGACGCAGACGCAGACGCAGACGCGCAGACGCAGACGCAGACGCAGACGACAGACGCAGACAGACGACGCAGACGCAGACGCAGGACGCAGACGACAGACACGGACGCACGGACCGGACACGACACGGACACAGACACGACACGGACACGACACGGACACAGACACGGACACGGACACGGACACGACACAGACACGGACACGGACACGGACACAGACACGACACAGACACAGACACAGACACGGACACAGACACAGACACGGACACGACACGGACACGGACACGGACACAGACACAGACACAGACACAGACACAGACACAGACACAGACACAGACACAGACACGGACACAGACACAGACACAGACACAGACACAGACACAGACACAGACACGACACAGACACAGACACAGACACGACACGACACGACACGACACAGACACAGACACGGACACAGACACAGACACGAGACACGACACGGACACAGACACAGACACAGACACAGACACAGACACAGACACAGACACAGACACAGACACAGACACAGACACAGACACAGACACAGACACAGACACGACAGACACCGACACCGACACACGACACAGACACAGACACAGACACAGACACAGACACAGACACAGACACAGACACAGACACAGACACAGACACAGACACAGACACAGACACAGACACAGACACAGACACAGACACAGACACAGACACAGACACAGACACAGACACAGACACAGACACAGACACAGACACAGACACAGACACAGACACAGACACAGACACAGACACAGACACAGACACAGACACAGACATAGACACAGTCACGGACTCGGGCACAAATAAGGCGACGGAAACGCGCACAGACACGGACACGCGCACGGACACGGACACGGACACGAACGTATACGCATATGCATCTACAGACACAGACGCAGAGACGTAGACGCAAACGCAGACATAAACGTAACGCAACCACAAGCGCAAACGTAAGAATGCTCGCAATCACGCACACACATTCGTGTGTGTTTACTAATAGCTAATTATTTCCGTAAAATTTTATAAAAAAATTTCATTAAAGGCAAAACACCTCTCACGTGATCAGGTTGATGGGAGGTACATACTCTACACAGAAGTTAGTTGTCTAAATTTATTGGGATATAAACCCACATTTCTTTGGAGAATTGATTCTTTCAGCTTCATAGAATAGGTGGTTTCTTTTTGAATATCAAGTAATACCTATCTACGTCTAAACTCGTTTCCCACAGCTAAGTACTACCAACACTTTCTTTCTACAATAATAATACAATAGCTATTTACAATCTGATGGCATAAATCAATTCTTACCTGCCCGCCCCCCCCCCCCCAACCGTGGGAACGCTAAAGGCAGAAAATGTTTCAGGCTGCGGAACGTCTATTTTTTCCTTTTTGATTGAGCGCCAGTGCTTTACTTTTGAAACGATTTGAATGTCGCCATTGTTTGTTACTGTACTAGAATTTTTTAATTTTACGAGAAGGTGTAAGTTGCTATTTTCATAACAGTATTTGAAATAGCCGTGTTTTTACTTTTTGTTTTCTTCTGGAGGTACAAACCTTTTTTTATATGGTTTTCACTTATGGTACTCGTCGCTCTAAAACCTTCCCTCTTCAGGGTTTTTATCAAATCGAAGCTTGTGTAATAGTGTCATAAGAAGAGATTATATGATCAGCTATATCTGGTAAACGTGTTGATTTCGCTATCGTTTACAAATAATTATTATTTTGCGATACAAACAAATTCGTTTGCTTCGTCATAAGCTCAATAGTAACTTTAGTCCATAATATTTTAAAAATCTGCACAGGCGTTTCATGCTGCATTTCAGTTTTGAGATTATTTAGACGATCTTGGTACCGAAAAGTTGTTCCCATATTTAGGTGTAATAAGTCCATTATCATGTATAGTTCGCTGTTAGAAGTAGACCTTTTTTTTAACTCCTACTTCGCCACAATACTGCTAAGAGTACATTATCATCCTTGATTTCATTTCTTATTTTCCCTTTGTCGCTTGGATAATTTAGGTCTATTTCACCACGCATATCTGAAGGAATAGTGTCAAGCAGCAGATTATCAATATCGATTGTCTTCATGTCAATTTGATAACCGACATTAGGAAGATCAATTACAATTTCGAAATATTGTTGTTCTGTATCGGCTACATCTTCTGCAGCAGCGCCAAAGGGCTTAAAGGTTTTCATAAAATATGGAATTTATAGACCTTCTTTATGAACAAAAATTAACTTATACATATCTTTATTATTTCTCGAAAACGAAACGACACTACAATTGTTACTAATATCATAGTACCGCTGCTCAGAAATCTAACATGTGTCAACAATGTTGTAAAGCGAATAATTTAAAAATAAAAAAATTTATGCATCCCCATTCCTCTGTTAAACAGAAAATCTAGAGATTTATTTGTCTGTGTGTGTGTGTGTGTACATCCCAGGTCATACACGGGTATGGAAAGGCCGGAATGTTTTAGCTGGGGACGGCTCAGCGCTAGCCGTTTTCTAATACCGAAACGACGAGCTGTACTTCGGAAACTCTAGCAGATGTAATCCCGTTGTATTTATCCATCTTCCACTGTAGCGGGAGACTCCTATTGTGGTGACCTTTCTTCCTCCGTAATCGTGGGAATAATATGGAAGACCACACAGTAACTGAAAGAGCTTTAAAAGAGGATCCAGCAATGAAAGACTCTTCTCGGAGGCCTTCTCACACACTTCACACCCGGGGATCAGATATACGCAAAAGCGTAAACTGAAAAAAAGACGAGAAGTAAAAAGCCGGTACTTGGACTAAATCCAATCCGACCATTAAGTCGCCTCCTAAGTGCGAGGATGTGGTGGGAAAAGGGAGACGGAGCTCCAAGTGACCTCGACCCCTCCCCAATTTGAAAACTGTAGTACACGGGAGGTGCAGTATGGATCATGTGTGCCAACGATTTGACCAAGAGCTGGCTGAAGAAAAGAGTAAGTAATTTGGAATCGCTAAGGCAGGGCATGTATTTTGTGGTCGTCGTAACCGAAGACCACCCAAAACGGACAAACTCTTTGTAGTGGCTACCAAAGGCACCAGACGAATCAGTCGTTAGGACCCGAGATACTGGTGACTGCTAAGCACGAAGCAGAAGGAAGGTACCATCCTAGCTTTCTCTATGGATAATATATCGTATGGGACCCTGGAGAAGGCTAAGTTCAAGGCCTATTACGGGCTTAGTTCTATCCTGTTCACTCCCATACTGCTCTATTGACGATGGGATAAGAGCGCTTCAGATAAACCTCTACTACAGTAAGGCAATCTCGGCCTCTTTGTACAAAATGATGGATGTAGCCCTAATTCAAGAACCCTAGATACTTAAACCAAGGTAAAATAGAAGGTTTTGGAGCTGTCGGTAGAGAGCTCTTTTTTAGCATAGCCACCGAAACACGCAGGGCGGTACACTAATAAAAAAATATATACAAATATTACCGCCAACAAATTTCATCAAAAGCGGACTAGTTAACTGCTACAAAGGTGATTGATTACCTCTAATAGAATTAAAGGGGAGATCAACTCGTTCAAGGCGTACAAATCGCCGAAACAAAATATTCCTGGCGACGCAACAGGAGGAACCAGAACTCCTAATTACTACTACTCTGTTTTGTTTTGGGACCCCTTCTAGCAATGAAGTGCCTCCTTCGGTGATAAAGAGTCGCTAGGGTAGTCTATATTCATAGACAGGCCGAGCCCTATACATCCATTTGTCTTACGCCATTCGTACTTAAGGCAATGGCAAAACTACTTGATAGACACATTAGGGGGGATTATTGGTAATAATCCACTGCATCAATACCAATTTGCCTATCGAGCAGGACTGTTAGCAGAGGCAGCACTTCACCACCTAACAAAAAGAGTTGAAAATACCTTCCAAAACAAAGAGTTCCTATTAGGGGCATTCTGTCAGTGGATATTCTGCATACTAAAAAGTCGAATGGTGTATACAACAATGTTGGGAGAGACTTTGGCGGCCTGGGTGGCAGAGAGATGTTCGCAAGAGGGAGTTCTGTCGCACCTGTCGTGGAGCATCGTCATGGACGGGCTACTGAGAGAACTCAGCAGCCAAGGTGACCCTATGCCTATGCAGATGACCTTAGGATTTTATCAAAAGGGAAATTTGTAAATACATTAAGGGAGCTTATGCAAATTTAACGTTTAAGTGGTTACAAAAGAAAGGCCTACAAGTCAGTGCTCAAAAACCACAATTGTGCCATTCACGCGCAAAAGGAAAACAGAGTCTGTTTTCTTCTTCTTAGCGGGAAACTTATCAACTTGTCGGTGGAAATAAAATACTTGGAAGTCTTTATCGACTCAAAGCACTCAAACGCACCTATGATGAGACCACGAGGCTGAAACCAAGTATGGTATACTGGCCATATACCAGCGTAGTTAAACCAGCAATAATATACGCGGCACTGGTATGGTGACCAAAATCCAGTCGGGAACCTACAAAACTAAAAGTATGCAAAGCACAGAGACGTGATTGTTTAGTAATTACGAGGGCAACTCCTACTGCCACAATGGAATCTCTGCTGAGCCTTCCTCCCCCTTCATTTCATTGAGGGAAAGGTAAGGATGAGACTTCACAGGATTCAAAACTTGCGAAACAAGGCACGTAAAACGAAACACGAGAAGTTAGTTCAGAGCATTGGGGGGTCCATACTTCAAATGCTAACGGACCACACGCGAGCGAACAACCTGAAAACAAGACTCTTCAAGATATCTATTAGCAATCGAGAAGAGTGGTGTAAGCAAAGTCAGTAAATGCCTGAAGGAAGCCTAGTCTGGAATACTGACGGGTTCAAAACCGAAACAGGTGTTGATGTGGGCGTTTACTGTGCATCTCCCAACGGAGAATCACAATTTCGCTTGGAAGGTACGTTACCGTGATTCAAACGAAGATATACGCGATAATTAAATGTGCGCGGGAAAATAAAAGAAAGCATTATACGCATAGGCGCATATTTATACTATCAGACAGCCCTAAAAACTTTATCGAGCCATAAGGCATTTTCACAACTGGTCTAGAAATGCTGCTAGGAAGAACTCTATGACCTGGCGGGATGTAACAACGTCGCCCTACAATGGGTTCCAGGGAATCTAAGGAAACGAAGAAGGAATAACACACCGAAGCCTTCCTTGCTCAAAAAAAGCTTCAGAACTACTACGGTTAAGTAGACAGAATCTTAGAGGTGTTACGAGACCGTTAACAGAGCCCACGACTGTTAAAGTACATCTTGAGAGGATATGGAAAATTAATATAAGTCCTCATTCTGCAGTGAAGAACCTGAAACCGTTATGCACATTTTGAGATGCGCTATCTAAGAAAAGACAACACATTTTTGGATATCCTCAAATGGAATCGTTAGATTTCAGAACACTTCCAGTGAGAGAATTGCGTGATATGTTACAGGGACTTAACATTACACACTGGGTGTGTGCTAACCAGGGAGAACATAATAAGCCTGAATGGCTGTAGTGTCGTCGGAACAACAAAAGTAGACGAGCCCTGGCAGGAAGGAAAAAATTTCTGCGTGTACGTGTGCGTGTGCGAGTGCGTGTGTATGCATGTTTCAAAGGTATAAAAATAGCTGCATACAGATTTTAAAATTACAAATTATGTTCTAAGCAATTTTAACAGTGATGTTACGCCTCTTTTGCACAATATATGAACTAAAATTAAATATTTTGTTTACCCTAAATTTCATTAGTGTAGTCTAAACGTTATCACGTATATGCTAAATTGACGATAAATCCGTAATTACTAAAAATATCCTTACAACCAACGTTAACATTGTTATAATTTTCGAAACTGACCACCATTATTTAAAAGGGTGCATACTGCTAAGAGATTTTGCCTTGTATTTCAATCTAAAATGAAATTGACAAAGTTGATATGGGTTTTTACACTGAACATGACAGGTTATTAATACACTCTGGATTTCAGTCAAAGATAGTAAAATGAATAAGCTGAAAAAAAAACGCGACTTTAATGCTAAATAATTAAATTGTGTTAATACTGTAATAATACTAACATCAACAAAGTACTAATAAAATTAACGTTGTAATAAAGCGTAGAGCATAATCCATGTCAAGTTATGTCAATTAAGTACACCCGTAATTTAAATAGCAAAATCAAGACAGATGTAATCACATTAACTGTTGCAAAGTTTAACCGAGGCACATTAGGTTCGTAGATTTACTTAAAATCAGACGTGATGAAGAAGGATATGAAGCCAGGGTAAGAACTACCCTTATGCGAATAAAGCTTTTGATCTTATCAAGGTGTCTGCTACAACATTAAGGTTCCACAATACTAAATATGCTTTGGAGCATCTTATTATTATATGGTTTCGTTACTCGCCTTCCCAAAACTTTAAAGCGTCGTAAACTTTCAGATGCGGTTAATGATGCTGTCAAAGCAAAGTTATATATGAGGACCTTACCTTCACTACATATTTTAAAAGTTAATCGTACAGAAACGTGCAAAAGCGTACACGAGCAATATAATAAACAATGTTAATTTGCTTTCAAGATTACAAGGGAGTTTGTAAAAAATTGAGAATGCTGCTAACAAGATCAACGTGTAAAACTGGGGAGAGAAGAATATCTCGTTATTTAGTGATGCAAACCTAAAATACGTAATCCTCATAAGTTATTAATTACTCCTACTTCAAGAACATATTGAGGAAAAGTTTCTAATTTTCTTCAGCTTTAGTTGGTATGTACCAATAACAATGTTAATATTGTAATCATAAAATGTATGAAACATAACACATTGGAATATAATTAGATAATTCACTTAAATACGGCTGATTTGGAAACATAGATATTTATTTGTGTAGTAATTAATCGATATAAATATATAAATCGTCAGCATATTTAAGTTTTACTGTACAGTGGTTACTACTAGTCACCCCAAGGGTGTAGTTTACAAGGATAACAGTCGGTTCCATTCATTACAACTTGGTTATAATTAAACACAAATTTGCCATTTGGGTTCGTGTACGGTGTTATTTAAGGCTGCGTTGATTACACCTAAACCATTAATATAATAAAAATGTATTTAACTAATCATGATTTGTTGATCACAATAATTATACTCTTAATAGTTAGAATGTATCCATCAAACTGTATAAATTCTGCTTTTAAATAGTAGCAAGAAAAGCTTTACAAGCGTAATTCAACGTTACATGAAGAAGCATCTAACGGGATCGAACTAATTAAAAAATAGGTGTTTGGTAAACAAAGTCGTAAGGATTTAATTAGTTAATTTTAGTAATTAATAAATAATTGTAATGATCGGTTGCACTGTAATCATACATACGTGCAAAATGTTATCATCAAATGCAAATTGTATGTCAACCGTAACCAAAACTATTTTTTTAGATGTAATATTTTTTTAACAGAACTAACCTTCAGTGTATTCCTTCAACACAGGTAAAGTAAAGTAACAGAGAGTCAGCTAGTTAAACTTTTAGTTAGTTAGGTATTTTTGTCTCACATTTGGAACTTTTCGTACCGATTATTAGGCAGCACACTTTACTTTGATTCGATGTCTAGTTGACAGCGGTAGACGTGGCAACTCCGCGTCAAGTATACTTAAGATTACACCATATTTCAAACTTTTGATAAATTTTAGGATTACAATTGGTGGGAAAAGGAAAAATTTAGAACAGGTGATCTGTTCCTTTTAAGGTCATTTTGTCAAGTGAGCGTTTTAAGGAAGTTGCGCATTTCCGTAATTTTTACAAAAATTAATATTGTAAGTTATGTTCAGTATTTGTACTGGTTTTACTTTATAAGCATGTACTTAATACTATACTAAATTAACAGTTTATTCCTTCGTTTTTACGGATACTAAGTTTCCTTAAATTTTACATGCTCTCTCGTCTCTGCAGGAGGTAAGTTCTACATAAAGTTTATTGCATCCTTGAGGTTATTATTTAGGTATTTGAAGTTTCCACAACTATTGTTTTTTTTCTTTTTTTTTTTATGATTGTGGATCTGAACAGGCTAAATAAGGCCTATCGTGCTAAAGCACTCAGGAACACTTAGGAGGATGGATAGAGGGATAATGAATTGCCAATAGATGCCTATGAACAACTACCTTAAATTTTCTCATATCATAAGTGAGAGGAAAATAGGAACTAGGGAGATCATTCCAGAGTTTAGAGGCCGTGTAGAAAAATGTGGATTGCGCCCGTTTGGTACGACAAGTGGAGATTTGTACTGCATACTGATGATGTGAATGAGCGAACCGAGTGTTTCTCGCAAAGATAGCCGGAGATGGTATCAAAGAATGTAATTCACCAGCACAATAGCCGTTGTAATAACGATAATACAAAGAAAGAACTGAAACCATCCTTCTATGCTCAAGGGACTGTATGTGAGAAGTTAAGGACGGGTCATTTATAAGCCTAATCGCTCTCTTTTGAATACGATCAACGATACCGAGAGCGTATTGGGGAGCACTAACCCAAAGGTGAGAATTATATTCCAGATGAGGCCGAATTTGGGCCTTATACAGCAGAAGGAGTTGTCGAGAGGTAAAGTACTGCTTAGATCTGTACAAAAAGCCTATTTTACGAGCAGCTGTTTTGGTAGCTGGCAGAAGATGGTCAACCCATGAGAGATTTGAAGATACAGTCATACCCAACAGAGTAATAGGGTCTGAAAACTTAAGAACTGAGCCATTCATACTTACAACAGGAAATGATCGATCTTTTTTGGCGGACATAAGGCAACACTGAGTTTTGTTAGCATTAAAAACTATTTATTGCTTCCCCATTCGAGAATACGTTGAATGTCTTTGGATTGAATTTGCCATTTCAGCTTTAATTTTTGATTTAAAGAAGGTGGATTATCACTATGAGTAGACTGAGATGAACTACAGTGAAGAGTGCTATCGTCAGCAAAGCAATGGATGGGGTTAGTTGTTGAAGAAATAAGGTCGTTTATGTACAGCAGAAAAGTGTAGGCGCTATAACGGATCCCTGTGGTACGCCCGCGTTAATGCTAATTTTTTGAAAAAAGCCATCAACTACGACACGTATTCGTCTTTTATCAAGGAAACTAGAAACCCAGTTGATGAGCGTATCATTTAAAACGAGGTGAGTTTGGCAAGTAAACACTTATGCCAAACTTGGTCAAATGCCTTTGAGATATCTAAAGCGACTACAACTGTTTCACCGGACTGCTCTGTATTGTTCCAAACCTGTCACATTGAAAGAAGATCGCCTGTTGAATGACTTTCCCCCATATTGGTGGTGACTAAGGAGTTTGTTAGTTTCAAGGAACGTGAGCAGTTGCTGATTGATGGCTTTTTCCATGATTTTAGACAAAATGAAAGTGAACAATTGGTCTGTAATTTGAGGGATCGGTCTTATCACCTTTTTGGGAATAGGTTGAACATTTGCTAACTTCCATGATGAAGGGAATTCCCAGAAGATATAGAGATCGTATAGAGCTTAGATAGGACTGGTACTAGTTCGGGGAACATTTTTTAAGACAATAGCTGGGATACCGTCTGGGCCAGTCGCCTCATTGAGATCAAGCCTACTGATGATCGATTCCAAGAGCTTGTACCGAAAATGAATTGGTTTCATAACGTATGAAGAAGAGTTGATTATGGGCACATCTTTTCCAGAATCATTGAGACACGAGTTTGATGCAAACAAATCCACAAAAACGTTGGCTTTGTCTACAGAATCAGCAACTACCGATCCCTCAATAGATGTCAGGGGGGGGAATGAAGATGTTCGAAAGTTTTTACTAATGGCTTTTGCTAAAGACAAAAATTTACGACTGCCTAAAGTAGCTAGTTCATTGCATTTTCGTTGTTCGAACAACTTTTTAGTTTTAGTGATGACACTTTTGCAGATATTTCTAGCACCAACGTATTCTACATGACTGTCAACCGATTTATGTTTTAAAGATATTGCATCAGAACAAGCCTTATTGAACCTACACGGTACTGTTTTTTCGGAATGTATAACTCCATTGCCATGAGGATGTCCGAAGAAGAGGACGACTTAAAACAATATTCACGCCATGGAAAGGTTGCAAAGAAATCCCGTAAATCACTCCATCGAGCTGACTTAAAACACCACAAGGTTCTATCGGTTTTGCGAACAACAGTGGAATTAGGTACAGTAGAAATGATTTTTATTAGACAATGGTCGGAAAGACCTAAAGGCGAAAGAACGGAAGTTTTATAAACAAGAGGGTTTGATGTAAGAAAGAGATCTAGAAGATGTGGAGTATGGTTAGGGTTATCAGGGATTCTTGTGGGTTCAGAAATCATTTGTGTGAGATCACATGAAATAGCAAATGTTTCTGCACTATGACCAGCGGGATTTGTAGTAGATGAAAATTGAAGCCAATTAGAGTTATGAACATTGAAATCGCCTACAAATGAGATATCGCAAGATGGAAACTGACACAGGAGATAGTCAACTTTCATACTAAGGTAATCGAAGAAGTCTTGAAGGGTTGCTGGCATTAGGGAGACCTATAAATGCAACAGTAGAATTTCACAAAATTAGGACCAGAATGTTTAAACCAAATCACGTCAAAATTTTTATTTTCTAAGGAAGAAACCCTCTTGCAAGCAATTCTGTCCTTGATGTACGCACATACGCCTCCTTTATATCGAAAGTTAGAGTGAAGATGGTATTGAGGAAATTGCAAGTCGGGTGACTCGGAGCTTTCAGAGGAGACTTGCGTTTCAGATAGAAACAATATATCAGGTTGTAATTGTTCAAGATGTTGGTGAATAGCATTAAGATTAGACCTGATGTTTGTCTCATAACTAAAATATTGATTTATTTCGGTTTTTCTTTTTCCTTATCTCCGAGCCTTTAGGGTGATGCTGTAATTGATTCTTCACCTGTACGTAGATACTCCTCGCAATTCGGATTTATGAGTATGCTGACAACTATCATTCCTCAACATTGATCACCAAACGGTGGCTTACGACAACTCTGTCTAGAAGATAACTCAAGACTTCTTCGTCCTCAAGTGCACTTGTACCTAAAACACCGAGGTGAAATCATCAAATCAGGCGATTGGGGATTCCCGACACAACCAACTTGCTGGTGAGTTTTATTTTGCTTATTTCGTGATGGGGCCCTGGAGCAATAAAAAATCACCAGCGACCATAATATTTACAGAGAAAGTTCTAGTCCGAGTTACAGACAGAGGTGTAGAACTACTTCAGTTACGTTCAGATATTCGATATAACCTTAAACAACTTGCACGATTTGGCGATTCGAATAACAGTGTTGCGTACCTTGGAATTAGCAAAAATTACTTTATATACTGTTTACGCAAGGTGCCCGCTTTGCAATTTTCTAATCTGCTTGGTTTGTGCCTTATTTATTTGTGAGTTAACTATTAATATGAACACTAACTGTATTACAAACAGCTGTTACATTGCACACTCTGAAGTTTGCCGTCATTTGTACTTGAATTTTGTTTCTGTAAATTTCACTCCTTACATAGGGCGATCAATGCTATACTTTTAACACTCGCTAAAGTAATTGCATTCTTGATATGTGTTTTGTGGTTACTACTTTAAATGAATAAACTAAGGCTTTGATGTGCTTTATAACAAACGTTATAGTAACGTAGTAAAGTTATTAGATAGTAATAGTGATGCGGCCTTCAGCTAAATTTTTAATTGCTGTTTATTAACTTATTTGTAACCTATGGACGTACTAGAGGTTTTTATGCATTTAATCATTACTTGTGGCAGTAGTATTGAGTTCCTTTGCTCCTTTAGAAATTATGCGATTGCTGCTTAGTATATATTATTAAATCATTTATCCTCAGCGGTAGATATCTGGCTAATATACGATGTGGTTAATTATATGTTATTCCGTTCAAGATTTAATGAATCTCTCAAACGTTCTAGAAGCAAAGAGGCTAAGCCGTCACATCTGATAGTGTTTAGTATTCGTCACTTTAACATTGGCTTCGTTTCTGAAGAGCATTAGCATCATTATGAGATATATCATTAGGAGGATCCTCAAACAAATACATTCATCCATAACAACAAGTAAACTTTTGAATATTTTCACTTCCTTATGCGCAAAACACACACAAGTATTGTTTTCATGAAAATACCGGTTTGCAGTGTGTGTGTGTGTGTGTATGTGTATGTGTATGTGTATGTGTACGTGTACGTGTACGTGTACGTGTACGTGTACGTGTACGTGTACGTGTACGTGTACGTGTACGTGTACGTGTACGTGTACGTGTACGTGTACGTGTCGTGTACGTGTACGTGTACGTGTCGTGTACGTGTACGTGTACGTGTACGTGTACGTGTACGTGTGCAGTGTCGTGTACGTGTACGTGTACGTGCGTGTACGTGTACGTGTACGTGTACGTGTACGTGTACGTGTACGTTGTCGTGCACGTGTAGTGACGTGTACGTGTACGTGTACGTGTGCGTGTGCGTGTACGTGTGACGTGTGACGTGTCGTGTACGTGTACGTGTACGTGTACGTGTACGTGTACGTGTACGTGTACGTGTAGCAGTGTACGTGTACGTGTACGTTGTACGTGTCGTGTACGTGTACGTGTACGTGTGCGTGGACGTGACGTGTACGTGTACGTGTACGTGTACGTGTACGTCGTACGTGTGCGATGTCGTGTACGTGTACGTGTGCGTGTACGTGTACGTGTACGTGTCGTGTGCGTGTGCGTGTACGTGTACGTGTACGTGTGCGTGACGTGTACGTGTACGTGTGACGTCGTACGGTACGTGTGCGTAGGCGTGTACGTGTGCGTGTACGTGTACGTGTACGTACGTGTACGTGTACGTGTACGTGTGTGCGTGTGCGTGTACGTGTGCGTGTGCGTGTACGTGTACGTGCGTGTACGTGTGTCGTGTACGTGTCGTGTGCGTGTACGTGTCGTGTACGTGTCGTGTACGTGTCGTGTCGTGTGCGTGTGTGTGTGTCGTGTCGTGTACGTGTGCGTGTCGTGTACGTGTCGTGTGCGTGTACGTGTGCGTGTACGTGTACGTGTACGTACGCTGTGGTACGTGTACGTGTGACGTACGTGTACGTGTAGCGTGTGCGTGTGTACGTGTGCGTACGTGTCGTGTAGTCGTGTACGTGTGACGTGCGTGACGTAGTACGTGTACGTGTGTGCGTGTGCTGTAGTGCGTGTACGTGTACGTGTGACGTGTACGTGTACGTGTAGCGTGTCGTGTGCGTGTACGTGTACGTGTACGTGTCTGTACGTGTAGCGTGTGCGTGTACGTGTACGTGCACGTGACGTGTACGTGTACGTGTCGACGTGTACGTGTACGTGTGACGTGTACGTGTAGCGTGTACGTGTGACGTGTGCGTGTGACGTGTACGTGTACGTCGTGTGACGTGTACGTGTACGTGTACGTGTACGTGTGCGACTGTCGGTACGTGACGTGTACGTGTACGTTACGTGCGTGTGACGTGTACGTGCTACGTGTACGTGTGACGTGTACGTGTGACGTGTGACGTGTACGTGTGCAGTGTACGTGTACGTGTACGTGTACGTGTGACGTGTACGTACGTGTCGTGACGTGTACGTGTACGTGTACGTGTGACGTGTACGTCGTGACGTGTGCGTGTACGTGTACGTGTACGTGTACGTGTACGTGTACGTGTACGCGTGTGCGTGTGTGTGGTGGTACGTGACGTGTAGTGTACGTGTACGTGTGTGTCGTGTGTGTCGTGTGGTGTCGTGTGACGTGGTGTGTACGTGTGCGTGTGGTACGTGTACGTTGCGTAGTCGTGTAGCGTGTACGTGTACGTGATCGTGTACGTGTACGTGGCGTGTCGTACGTGTGCGTGTAGTGTGCGTGTACGTCGTACGGTACGTGTACGTGACGTGTCGTGTACGTGACGTGTACGTAGTGCACGTGTACGTGTACGTGTGCGTTGCGATACGGACGTGTCTGTACGTTACGTGTGGCGTGTCGTTACGTGCGTGACGGTACGTGCGTGCAGGTGCGTACGTACGTGTGCGTGTACGTGTGCGTACGTGTGGTGTACGCTGTCGACTGTACGTGTACGTCGTGTCGATGTGCAGTACGTTGCGTTACGTTCGTGTCGTGTAGTATCTGTACGTTCGTGTGCGTGTACGTGACGTGTACGATGTGGTTACGTGTAGTGTAGTTCGTGTAGTTGCGTGTACGTGTACGTCGTACGTGGCGTGCCGTACTGCGTGTTGCGTACTGTACTGGCTGTGTACGTGTGCGTAGTGCTTAGTTGGTTACTGTGGTACGTGTACTACGTTACGTAGTACGTGTATTACTGTGCGTGTGCACGTTGCGTGTACGTTGCGTGTGCTGTCGTGTACGTGTGATGTACGTGTACGTGTAGGTCGTGTACGTGTGCAGTGTACGTGTACGTGTACGTGTGTGCGTGTACGTGTACGTGTAGCGTTGTGACGTGTCGTTGACGTGTACGTGACGTGCGTGTGACGTGTACGTGTACGTGTACGTTGACGTGTCGTGTACGTGTGCGTTGTAGTGTGCGTGTACGTGTACGTGTACGTGTGACGTGTACGTGTACGTGCGTACGTGTACGTGTCGTGTACGTGTGACGTGTACGTGTCGTGTGGTGTGACGTGTACGTGTAGTAGTGCGTGTGCGATGACGTGTACGGTGCGTGACGTGTACGTGTCGGCGGTACGTAGTGTGCGTGTCGACGTGTGCGTGTAGGTACGTGTCGTGTAGGTACGTGTACGTGTACGTGGTACGTGTACGTGACGCGTACTGTGTGGAGGGGGCAGTCCGCTCAGGAGTGTTGGCGGGCGTGCGGGGCGGCGAGTCGCTGCGGGGGGTGGGGCGGGCGTGGGCGAAGTGGCGGGGGTTGCGTGTACGTGTACGTGTACGTGGCGTGCGTTGCGTGTACGTGTCGTGTTGCGTGCGTGTGCGTGTCGTGTCGTACGTGACGTGCGGTACGTGTGCGTGTCGTGTACGTGACGTGTACGTGGACGTACCGTGGTACGGACGTGTACGGTCGGTGCGGTACGGTACGCGTACGGTGCGACGGTGCGTGTACGTGTACGTGTACGTGTGCGTACGTGACGTGTCGTGTACGTGTACGTGTGCGTGTACGTGTCGTGTACGTGTCGTACGTGTCGGTGCGTGTACGTCGTCGTGTACGTGTCGTGTCGTGTCGACGTGTACGTGTCTGTACGCGTGTACGTGTCGTGTGCGTGCGTGTACGTGTCGTGTACGTGCGTTGCGTGTGCGTGTCGTTGTCGTGTGCGTGTGCGTGTACGTGTGCTGTCGTGTCGTGTACGTACGTGTACGTGTCGTGGCGTGGTGACGGTGAGCGTACGTGTAGGTCGTGTACGTGTACGTGTGCGTGCGTACGTGACGTGTACGCGTGACGTGACGTACGTCGTACGTGTCGTGTACGTGGCGTGTACGGTGCGTGACGTGTCGTGTACGTGCACGTCGTGTACGTGTACGTACGTCGTGTCGTACGTGACGTACGTACGTGTACGTGTACGCGCCGTACGCGTACGTGTGCGTGTACGTGTACGTGTAGTCGTACGTGTACGTACGTGTACGTGTACGTGTACGCGTGACGTACGTCGTACGCGTGCGTGTACGTGTACGTGGTACGTGCGTGTGTGTGTGCGTGTGCGTTGCTGTACGTGTACGTGTACGTGTGCGTGTACGTGTACGTGTACGTGTGACGTGTGCGTGTACGTGTACGTACGTGTACGTGTGCGTGTACGTGTACGTGTACGTGTGCGTGTCGTGTACGTGTACGTGTACGTGTGCGTGTACGTGTCGTGTCGTGTGCGTGTACGTGTGCGTGTGACGTACGTGGCGTGTGACGTGTGACGTGTACGTGTGCGTGTGCGTGTGCGTAGTACGTGTACGTGTGCGTGTACGTGTACGTGTACGTTGCGTACGTGTCGTGACGTTGCGTGTACGTGTACGTGTACGTGTGCGTGTACGTGTGCGTGTCGCTGTACGTGTGCGTGTACGTGTGCGTGTACGTGTACGTGTGACGTGTGCGTGTGCGTGTACGTGTACGTGTACGTGTACTGTCGTGTCGTGTGCGTGTACGTGTGCGTGTGCGTGTGCGTCGTGACGTGTACGTGTGCGTGTACGTGTCGTTCGTGTACGTGTGCGTGTGCGCTGCGTACGTGTACGTGTACGTGTGCGTGTGCGTACGTACGTGCTGCGTCGTAGCGTGTGCGTGTACGTGTCGTGTGCGTGTGCGTGTACGTGTACGTGTACGTGTGCGTGTACGTGTACGTCGTACGTGTACGTGTGACGTGTACGTGTACGTGTCGTGACGTGTCACGTGTCGTTGCGTGTACGTGACGTGTCGATGTGCGTGACGTGTGACGTGTACGTGTGCGTGTACGCGTACGTGTACGTGTAGCGTAGCGTGTACGTGACGTGTACGCGTGTACGTGTACGTGACGTGTGCGTACGTGACGTGTGCGTGTACGTGTACGTGTACGTGTACGTGTGCGTGTGCGTGTACGTGTACGTGTACGTGTACGTGTACGTGCGTGCGTGTACGTGTACGTGTACGTGTGCGTGTGCGTGTGCGTCGTCGACGTGTACGTGTACGTGTGCGTGTGCGTGTACGTGTGACGTGTACGTGTACGTGCGTGTACGTGCGTGTCGTCGTGACGTGTGCGTGACGTGTACGTGTCGTGTAGTCGTGTGCGTAGTGCGTGTACGTGTACGTGTCGTGTCGTACGTGTGCGTACGTGACGTGTCGTACGTGGGTACGTGCGTGTACGTGACGTGTACGCGTGTACGTGTACGTGTGCGTACGTGTCGTACGTGACGTGACGTACGTGTACGGTGCGTACGCGTACGTGACGTGTACGTGACGACGGTGCACGTGTACGTGCGGTCGACGTACGTGTCGTACGTGCGTGTGGCGTGTACGCGTATGCGTGTGCTGTCGTGCAGTGTAGCTGTACGTGTACGTGTACGTGTACGTGTAGCGTGACGTGTACGTGTACGGTCGTGTCGTACGTGACGTGTACGTGTACGTAGTGACGTACGTGGTGCACGTGCGTACGTGTACGTGTACGTACGTGTACGTGCACGTGCACGTGTACGTGTACGTGCACGTGCTGCGTACGTGCGTGTACGTCGTGCACGTGACGTACGTGCACGTGTACGTGTACGTGCGTAGTGCGTGCGTGCACGCACGTGACGTCACGTGCGACGTACGACGTGACGTGCACGCGTAGCGTACGTGATGCGACGGTACGTGGCGTGACGTGCACGGTACGTGCGTACGTACGCACGTGCACGTGTACGTGTGCGTCGTACGTGTACGCGTACGTGCTCGTGTGACGTGCGTGTACGTCGTACGTGTGCGTACGTGCACGTGTACGTGACGTACGTGACGTCGTGATGCGTACGTGCACGCGTACGTACGTGTACGTGTACGTCTGTACGTGCACGTGTACGTGCATGTGCACGTACGTGTACGTGTACGTACGGTACGTCGTGCGGTGCACGTGACGTGCACGTGCGGACGGTACGTAGACGTACGTGCGTACGTGTACGTACGTACGTGTAGTGTGTACGTGTACGTGCGGTGCACGTGTACGTGACGGTACGTGCACGTGACGCACGTACGTGACGTACGCACGTGTACGTGACGTGTGTGCGTGTGCGCACGTGACGTGCGTACGACGTACGTGACGGTCGTACGTGACGTACGCTACGTGTGACGTGCACGTGTACGGACGTGTACGGACGTGGTGACGTGATCGTTGCGTGAGGTACGTGAGTGACGTGTACGTACGTGTACGTGGCGTCGACGGTGCGTACGCGTACGAGCGACGTGCAGACGTGACGTGCGACGTGTGGCCGACGCACGTGACGTGTACGTACGTACGCGTGCGTACGTCACGTGTGCGTACGACGTGTACGTGACGTACGTGACGTGTACGTGACGTGTACGTGACGTACGTGCACGTGCACGTGCGTACGTGACGCACGTGACGTGTGCGTGTACGTGTACGGTACGTGTACGTGTACGTGCGTGTCGTGTACGCGTACGTGCTACGTGCACGTGTACGTGTGCGTACGTGCGCGTACGTGTACGCGTACGTGTGCGTGTACGTGTGCGTGCTACGTGTGACGTGTGCGTGTGCGTGTACGTGTCACGGTGCACGTGTACGTGTGCACGTGACGTACGCAGCGTGTACGTGTACGTGTACGTGACTGCGTACGTGAGTCGTACGTGACGTGTGCGTACGTGACGTCGTACGTGTACGTACGTACGTGACGTGTACGTGTGCGTGTACGTGTACGTGTAGCGTGTACGTGTGCGTAGCGTGTACGTGTGCGTGTCGCGCGTACGCACGTGACGCTACGTGACGTGCACGTACGTGCACGTACGTGCACTGCACGTCGTACGCACGTGTACGTGACGTTGACGTGTACGTACGTGCGTGTACGTGTACGTGTACGTAGTCGTGTACGGTGACGTGTGCACGTGTACGTCGTCGTGTACGTGGCGTACGTGTCACGTGTGACGTGTCGCACGTGTACGTGACGTGTACGTGACGCGTGACGTGTACGTGTACGTGTACGTGTGCGTGGTGTGATCGTGGGCCGGGGGCGGGGGGCCTGGTTTGGTGGTGGGGGGGGGCGGGCGGGGGGGCGTGTGTGGGGCGGGCGGGGTGGGGGGGGCGGTGTTGTCGTGACGTGCACGTGTACGTGTCGTGCACGTGTACGGTACGTCGTACGTGTACGTGACGGTGACGTGTCACGTGTGCGTGTACGCGTACGTGCGTGTACGCGTACGTGCACGTACGTGCGTACGTGCACGTGACGTGTACGTGTACGCACGTCGGTCGTACGTGACGTGCTGCGTGTACGTGTACGTGCGTACGTGTCGTACGTGACGTGTACGTGTGCACGTGTGCGTACGTGCGTGACGTGCGTCGTGACGTGACGTCGGCGTGCGTACGTATCGTGTACGTGCACGTGTACGGTACGTTGCAGTGACGGTGTTGCGTACGTGTACGTGCGTACGTGCGTGTACTGTCGTGTACGTGCACGCGTACGTGCAGCGTACGTACGTGTCACGTGTACGTGTCGTAGCGTACGCACGTGTACGTGTGACGTGACGTGCGTGCGACGTGACGTGTACGTGACGTGTACGTGTGCACGTGGTAGCGTGTACGTGTACGTATGCGTACGTGCGTGTACGTACGTGTACGCGTACGTGTGACGTTGCACGTGTCGTGTACGTGTACGTGTACGTGCGTACGTGCGTGTACGTGTACGTGTACGTGTCGTACGTGCTACGTGACGTGTACGTGTACGTGCTACGTGCGTGTACGTGCGTACGTGTGCGTGTACGTGTACGGTGCGTGACGTGACGTGTCACGTGTACGTGTACGTGTACGTGTGCGTACGCGTGTGCGTGTACGTGTCTGACGGTACGTGCTACGTGTACGTGTACGTGTACGTGCGTGTACGTCGTGCGTGTCGTGTGCGTGTACGTGTACTGTGCACGTGACGTGTACGTCGTACGTGACGTGTACGTGTACGTGTGACGTGTACGTACGTGTACGTCGTGCGTACGGACGTGACGGTGACGTGTACGTGTACGTGATGCGTACGTGCGTGTACGTGTACGTGCTACGTGTACGTGTCGTGTACGTACGTGACGTGTGACGTGCACGTGTACGTGTACGTGACGTGTACGGTCGTACGTGCGTGTACGACGTACGTGACGTGTGCTGTACGTGATCGTGCGTACGTGCGTACGGTACGTGTACGTGTACGTGTCGTGTACGTGTACGTCGTGCGTGTACGCACGTGACGCGTGACGTGCGTGACGTGTCGTGTACGCGTGCGTAGTGTCGTGCGTGACGTACGTGACGCGTGACGTAGCGTGTACGTGCGTGTACGTGTACGTGTGCGTAGCGTGTCGTGTACGTGTACGCGTGCAGTGACGTGTGCGGATGTGCGTCGTGTACGTGTACGTGTCGTACGTGACGTGTGCGTGTCGTCGTGTACGGTCGCGTGTACGTGTGCGTACGTGTGACGTGTACGTCGGTCGTGTACGTCGCTGCGTGACGTACGTGTACGTGTACGTGTACGTCGTACGTGTACGTGCGACGTGTGCAGTGCGTGTGCGTGTCGTGTCGTTGCGTGTCACGTGTACGTGTGCGTCGTGTACGTGTGCGTGTGCGTAGCACGTGACGTCGCGCGTACGTGCTGCGTACGTGTCGTGTGCGTGTACGTGGTACGTGTCGGTGTACGTGTAGCGTGTGCACGTGTGCGTGTGACGTGTAGCGTGTCGTAGTGACGCAGTGACGTGTCGACGTGTACGTCGTGACGTCGTGCAGCGTGACGCGTGTGCGTGCTGACGTGTACGTGTGCGTGTGCGTACGTGCGTGTGCGCGTGCGTACGTGACGTGACGTGCTCGACGTGTGCGTGCACGTGTACGTGTACGTGACGTGTCGTACGTGCGTGTACGTCGTGTACGTGTGCGTCGTGCGTGTCGTGTGCGTGTACGTGTCGTGTCGTGTACGTGTGCGTGTGCGTGTCTCGTACGTGTACGTACGTGCGTGTGACGTCGTGCGTGCGTGTACGTGTCGTACGTGTACGTGTCGACGTGGACGTGACGTGCGTGCGTGTATGTGTGCGTGTATGCGTGTGTGTATGTGTATGTGTATGAGTATGTGTATGAGTATATGTATGTGTATGTGGTTATGTGCGTGAGTGCGATTCTACTTTCGTGCCTGCTTGCTTGCGTGCGCGAATGCGTGTGTGCGTGCGCATATACGTCTAAGGCCACGATAACCTGAATTACTTATTATAATGAAACTGTACTTAAATTACTTTTAAAATATTTCGATTCTATCAAATATCGGTTACAATCCATATGCGAATATGAGTAAGTGTAATAAATAAGCGAAGAAACCATTATTAAACATAAGCGGCTTTACGATAATGGTTCTTGATGAAAGTTTTTTTAGGGTAATAAAAGAGTGTTAAGAAGTCCCTAAATATCAACTTTTGCCTATTCCGAAAAAATTCTCAACTTATAGGAAACCTTTTTAAGGATAATTTATTTTTAAGTGCGTTTCTCTTATAAAGTATTAAATATGATACTAAATAAGCGTTAAGAACTATTTTAATCTTCCTATGCAATAGCTAACACGAAAAAAGTTTACTTTCATTACATCGTTAACAAATCTAAAACACTGGAACTGTGGCGGGATCTGTAACAAACAAAATACACCCACGTACCGCCCAAAAATTAAAAACACCGAATGCGTTTCAATAGCTAAGCTATCATGATCCAGTGGTCGACTAGTACTGGGAAATTTATAATTTATAAACAATCAGCTTTGTTGGTACACTAAAGATCCTTGATCATTAGAGTTTATTTGTTTTTGATCTCTAAACTTTTGTTGCAATCAAATTCGAACTTATTACTAACATGTTTGAATAAAGATACCTCATCAACTACATGATTTACATACAACACATATTTGGGGTACGGCAGACTTGTCCTAACGTTCATATTTGATACGAGTTAAATTTACTTTAAAGCGAATATTGATAGGTCCTTTAATCTGCCCTACATATATTTGTTCACAATTTTTACAATTAATTTTATAAGTTCCTGACCTATCTTGCTTGATCTTTTGGAATGCTTAAAAGAGTTTGCAAACTATTATCTGAGGTAATGACTGTTTTCAAATGAACTGTGGAAAATACTTTAGATAAAATCTTTGTGTAAACAGGGTAGTTTGGTAATTTTACATGCTTTGTTTCTGTTCATCGGAAAACCCATTGTATGCAGCAATTCCTTTAATAGTGCGCAATTCTTTATTATATGAATATAAATAATGTAACAAATGCAACATTTTTAGAAAAATTTTCTGCTCTTATTCAAGATGCCAAATCACGTTGTGGGGTACAAAGAAACAACTTATTACTATTTATTCAATATTAAAAAAAACGTGATAATGATGGTACACTATTCCTATTACTATAATTAGAGAAGCATGTAACCAATGGACCTTGATTTTGTAGTCTTACATCCTAAAAAGATTTTAGCCTGTAGCAGATACACATTCTAACATTTAATTGAATCTCTCAAGCGGTTAAACGCAATGAGTCGACTTCCTCAAAAACGCTTTGTATCTAAATTAGCAACAATTGCATCTGCGCTAAACATTCGAAACAGTTATAAGCTGTACGGTACTTATAATATAGAAATGGCTTATAATGTAGTAATTTAATTTACTACTTAATTCAAAATTAGCATCGATTCTTGCGAAATTACTTTTGTAACAACTCTCTAGCAGTAGTAAAATGTCGGTTGACAGTATCATAACCAATTGTTTTTAAATAGAAGGAAGACTAATCTCGTCTGGGGTTAATGGAAATATCTAATGTTGACATGCGAAAACACTTTTTAGGTCATTACGAGAAAATCAAAGAGAAATTACCGTATCAATTTACATATTTAGATGAAAATTGGATTTTTCAAAATGGCACAATCACCCAACTTATGAAATAAACAAGCATAATTTTTTTTTTTACTGGTTTGAGCATATAATCGTAACAAAATTCCCACATATGTCTTGAAAGATATTGGAAATGAAAATGTACGGTGTGGAACACTACACGACTACAAAATGGAAATAAAAGAAATGAAATAATTTTAATTTCAATTTTTTTACATAACTATGCAACCTCTTTTTATACGTTCATAATAACGAAAACAGGCAACATTGTTAAAACAAAAACAATAAACTATGGCAGAATGACGTTTAAAACTTCATGTCAGATAGAGATTCATAGACATAACTACATGTAACGCAACAAAAATTCCAAACTCGCCCGCTTCTATAAAAATAACGATAATACAGCTTCAGCATTTTCAATCATATTTATTTAATTTTTTACATTTATTTCGCTTAACATTAAAAAACGTTATACAGAAAATTTACGTAAAATTAAATTTTCTTCAAAAAACACATTGTTTTATAAAATTAATCGTTATTCAGATAATGAAATATCTGGTGTGGAACACCACACGACCTTCTAACCTGTAAAACCTTTAAAGCCAGTGTACAAATCCTAAGGTTCTATACGTATAATTCTACACCCAAGGCTACAAATTTTAGCTACTTAACAGTTTGGGTAATAAATAGAAGATTTGGTGCCTTTTTCTCAATCGTAGATTGAAGTGGGCCAGGTTTATAAAATTATCGACTTGCCTTACTAACCAAAAAATATTTACATGTACCTAGATATGTTCGCTTTAAAATCGGGGTTGCTTCTTACTGAAACTAATAATTAAATACTCGGGCGCCAACTTTAAATATGGAATAAACAAGTAAACCCTTATATAATAAATTTAAAAGAATATTAATTAATGGAAACAAAATACCTTTTTCTTGGTCACACTGCAGATAACGAAGTGGGTGCCTGCTGTGTCTGCGTTTTAGGAAATTGATGCGTAATGTTACTTCAGGTTGAAATAAATCTGGATTTGTATGCTTTATAATTCCCATATGAATAAATTTCTCTCTTGATCAATCGTACTAGTACCATAACTTAGATGAACGGTAAAATATTTAAGACGTAGGTGTGTTTATACATGCAAAGGTGAAGTTAGAGTAAAAAATAAAACATAAACGTGAAAGTAAAATTAAAGAAAGTGCCTGAAAAAGCAAACGTCTCACACTTTTATATAATAACTTTTTTACAACTTACCATACAATTTACAGCACTTTTAATAAATATACTTAACAGAGAAAAAAATGGATGCTTACATCCATCTTAAAAAGTATCATTAAACAAAAACGACGCTAAGGTCTTTGTGCATGACCATGTCTGAAACTCGAATACGCGAACGGTATGAGTACGAGTTCTAATTAAAATAATCAAATGCACGTTTTTAAACAACTATATAATCAACACACACTGCACGCAATGCAGCAAAAGTTGCCTACATGAACGTAAATTTTATTACAAACGTAAAAAGTTTGTTACAAACCTACAACACGGAAATTAAAAGAAATGAAATACTTTTAATAACATTTTTTAGAGATAATAATGCAATCCCTTTTATAACGTTAATTACGAAAATATGCAACATTGTAAAAAGAAAAACAATAATTTATGTTAAACAGACGTTTATAACTTCATGTCTGACAGAAGTTAATAGACATCTAGATCCTAACTTAAAAAGTTAAAAGAAATGAAATAGTTTGAATTATAATTTTTTTAGGATAATTATGCAACCGCTTTTATAACAAGGTCATTATGAAAATAGGTAACAACATTGTAAAAACAAAAAAATAATCTGTCAGAATGATGTTTAAAACTCCATGTCAGACAGATAACATAAATTAAAAAACAATTCCAAAGCCGCCACTTTCTGTCAGATATCAATAATGCAGTATAACCATGTTCAGTCATATTTAATTAATTTTTTGAATTACCTTGCGTTATATTAAAAAAAGTTTATAAAGAAAAGTTATGTAAAATTAAATTTTCCCTAAAAATACGTCTACACTTTTTCTTATAAAATTAATCGTCATTCAGATAACGAAAAAAATTGAACCAACACTTAAATTCTACTTTAGAAATTCTTTGCCATTAAATCACGCGACGGATCAAAAATTGCATAGAACATAACTAGTCGATATGTGTAAGGTCTACATGTAGGTATTTTTATATCATTGAAATACGCAGCTGTTGTAGAAATATTTGATAAAACCCGAAAACTGCCACTAATGAACACCCGCTCTCTACCGCAGGATTTCTTCCAAAATCAAAGCAGTTCTAAGTGAAATCAAAATAAGCTTAAATTCGTTCTGGAGTTATCCTGGATACTAACATCCATACACACGCGCACACGCATACGCACACGCACGTGCATGTAAGCACGCAAGCACGCAACCTACGCAACCAACGCAACCACACACTCACGTACCCACGTACCCACCCACAAACAGGGCGCACATACAGCCGCACACCCACCCGCACACCCACCCGCACAATTACTAGCCCACTTACCCGCACGCCACCCGCACACCCGCACACCCGCACACCCGCACACCCACCCGCACACCCACCCGCACACCTACCCGCACACACACCCACCCACACACACAGACACGCGCACGCACACTCGCACGCATACGCACGCATACGCACACACACGCACACGCACGCACACGCACGCACACGCACGCACACGCACGCACACGCACGCACACACACGCACACACACGCACACACACGCACACGCACGCACACGCACGCACACGCACGCACACGCACGCACACGCACGCACACGCACGCACACGCACGCACACGCACACACACGCACACGCACGCACACGCACGCACACGCACGCACACGCACGCACACGCACGCACAGGCACGCACACGCACGCACACGCACGCACACGCACGCACACGCACGCACACGCACGCACACGCACGCATACGCACGCACACGCACACACACGCACACGCACGCACACGCACGCACACGCGCGCACACGCACGCACACGCACGCACACGCACGCACACGCACACACACGCACACGCACACACACACACGCGCACACACGCACACACACGCACACACACGCACACGCACGCACACGCACGCACACGCACGCACACGCACGCACACGCACGCACACGCACGCACACGCACGCACACGCACGCACACGCACGCACACGCACGCACACGCACACACGCACACGCACGCACACGCACGCACACGCACGCACACGCGCGCACACGCACGCACACGCACGCACACGCACGCACACGCACGCACACGCACGCACACGCACACGCACACACACGCACACACACGCACACACGCACCCACACACACGCACACGCACACACACCCACACGCACACACGCACACGCACACACCCACACGCACACGCACACACCCACACGCACACACCCACACGCACACACGCACACACGCACACACGCACACACGCACACACGCACACACGCACACACGCACACACGCACACACGCACACACGCACACACGCACACACGCACCACAGGCACAACGACACACACGCACACACGCACACACGCACACACGCACACGCACACACGCCGCGCGTGGCGCACGAGCACACGCGCACACGCGCACACGCACACACACACACGCACACACGCACACACGCACACACGCACACACGCACACAGCACACACACACGACACACGACACACGCACATACGCACACAGCACACACGCACACGCACACACGCACACACGCACACACGCACACACGCACACACGCACACACGCACACACGCACACACGCACACACGCACACGCACACACGCACACACGCACACACGCACACACGCGCACACACGCACAAACACACGCACAACACACGCACAAACACACGCACAAACACACGCACAAACACACGCACGCACACGCACGCACGCACACACGCACACACGCACACACGCACACACCACACACGCACACACGCACACACGCACACACGCCGACAGCACGCACACGCCACACGCACACACGCACACACGCACACCCGCACACACGCACACACACACACACGCACAGCACACACACGCACACGCACACACGCACACACGCACACACGCACACACGCACACACACCCACACACGCACACACGCACACACGCACACACGCACACACGCACACACGCACACACGCACACACGCACAAACGCACACACACACACGCACACACACACACGCACACACACACGCACAAACACACACGCACACACGGACACACGTACACACACGCACAACGACACACACGCACACGCACACAGCGCACACACCACACACGCACACACGCACACACGCACACACGCACACACCACACACGCACACACGACACACACGCACACACGTACACACGCACACACGCCACACGCACACGCGCACACGCGCACAGCGCACACGCGCAACGCGCACAGCGCACGCACGCACGCACGCACGCACGCACACCCACCGCACACCCACCCGCACACCCACCCGCACACTTCACCCGCACACCACCCGCACACCACGCACACCCGCACACCCACCCGCACACCCACCCGCACACCCACCCGCACACCCACCGCACACCCACCCGCACACACACCCACCCACCACACACACGACACGCGCACGCACACTCGCACGCATACGCACGCATACGCACACACACGCACACGCACGCACACGCACGCACACCACGCACCACACGCACACGCACGCACACGCACACGCACACACACGCACACGCACACACACACGCCACACGCACACACACGCACACGACGCACACGCACGCACACCACGCACACCACACACACCACGCACACCACGCACACGCACGCACACGCACGCACACGCCGCACACGCACGCACACGCACGCACACGCACACGCACGCACACGCACGCACACGCACGCACACGCACGCACACGCACGCACACGCACGCACACGCACGCACACGCACGCACACGCACGCACACGCACGCACACGCACGCACACGC
>JARFJB010001914.1:0-120000 GCA_036346205.1 Vesta saturnalis | reverse complement strand
ATCCTTTGTAGGCCGGTATTGGCCTTGAGGAATACGCACACGTTCATAGCTTCAGACGACAAGTTTTTATTGCATCAGATCTCGAAAACCGAATAACTTTCCAACGTCGATTGTAATAGACTATGAGGATGATCAGTATAGAATTTTTCTCTGACGAGAAAATTAAATGTTTCCGGTGTAACGAATACGGACATATTGCTTCCAAATGCACGGTTCCTGAACGTCAATCAGTATTACCGGACATCCCAATTATTAATTTAACTGATAAAAGACCGCACCACCTACTGACTCTTCCACACGAGTCAGTTTATTTGAACAAATTAGTGAGTCTCAAGACATTCAAGGCGAGTCCGCTAGGGATGCTGATGTGTGTAGTGAATCAGAAATTAGTGAATACTCAGTTGAACAAGCACTTGCGGAGGATAGTTTCAAGGTTCCTACCAAAAGCGGAAACCCTTCTCGAAACTGAAAAGCGTAGAGTCGATCAATCTCTCTCTGTTGACAACTATGACGAAATCCAGCACCTTTGGACGGACAGGAGCGACCTTATTCTCGATTTTATCACGTTTTCCGATTTCCTAAACAAAGTTAAAGGCAGCAATAGTCCACTAGAAGTTGCAAGGAAATATACTGATAACATTAAAGATCTTGTCCAGCTGATTAAGGATACAATTCCTGTCTTTTCCCAACGATGCACAAAGGAACGATGCAAACGTATCATAAGTAACCTAAGGAGAGACATACAAAAAGAATCGGGTACAACGGATCCAGCACATGATGATGCAGTCTTAGACTTCAGGTCTTCTGTTGAAAGCCTCACTTATTAAATCAAAATGCAGCAAAACGCCTTAAGCATTTATACCGTCAACACAAAGAGTTTACGATCAGATTTTAAACTGAACGAATTCGTAACCTTCCTAAACTTCAAATCGCCGGACATACTTTTAGTTCAGGAGTCGAATTTGGATGAACTACCCACACAACTAAATTGCAACATGTACAATTTCTTCCTAAATCCGCGTAATGAAAATTATAGCGGCACTTTGATAGCGGTAAAAAAGAATACACATATTAAAGCAATAGAGCACGAATTAATAGTAGAATCTTACCTTCAAAGAATAAACGTTGATATTAATAAAGAACTATGGGTCATTTTATGCGTATATATACCCAGGAACGTTATAGTTGCACGGCACGTTATTTATTCTCTAAACAGATACCTTCAGACAGTTGACAGCAACACGCACATAATCTTGGGAGGAGATTTTAATTGTACCCTTGATCCACATAAAGATAGAGTTGGTTCAGTAGAAAGATACCCTGACCTGTCAAACGAATTGAATAGAGTAATAAAGGAAGCTAGTCTCATTGACTGTTGGGAGTTTGTTCACAGAACTAGAATCGGCTACACGTATTACGCTAAAAGATCCCTATGACTGCATCACGATTAGACCGCATCTATTGTTCGCGTAACCTGACTAATTGTCTAGTTACTGCGTCATTACACACCACTTTCTCGGATCATCTTTCTGTGTCAGTGTCTGTTAGGTCCTGTAAAATAAGGAAACACCCGCCATATTGGAAATTTAATAATATGCTTTTGCAAGACAAATGTTTCATACAAGCAATGGACACATTCTTGAAATCAGAGATTGCACGTGACACCACCTATCCAAACTTTGACCAAATAACGTGGTGGGAGCAGTTAAAACGACGAATAAAGGAAATTGTCATTCTATATCAAAGACAGAATAGCCAGAAGCGACACATGGAATTGCGCAAGTTGCAGCAACAATCGAATAACTTGTTTCTAAATAACACGCCTGATAAGGTAAGTATCCATAATCTCATGAACAAGACAAGGGATGCTTACCTTAGAACAAGTGAAAAACAGCTGTACGCCGCAAAGTATGACAATCTCATTCACTTGGATCGTCCAACAATTAACAAGCAGGCTAAAACCCCGTTCAAACCGTTATCTGCTTTACGCCACGATAATAAGGTAGTCGAGGAGTCACCGAAATTATCTTCAATAGTTACTGATCACTTTCGGCACTTATATCAAGCTAAACAAATCAAGCTTAACCCGTCAAGCGTTTTATATCAGAATCTAACTTCATTATCTGACGTCGATAAGACCCCTTTAGAACAACCTATCTCCATTGAAGACGTAACCGCTGCGCTTTTCTCATTGAACAAAAAGAGTGCGCCAGGAATAGATGGTTTAACAGCGGATTTCTACATATGTTTTTGGGGAACTCTACAAGAAAGTTATCACAAAATGATAACGGAGGCTATAACAAAGTCTAAATTACCACCTTCAATGTCTAAAGCTGTACTCACCCTCTTACCAAAAAAAGGAGACTTGCTAGAAATAAACAACTGGAGGCCTATTTCGTTGTTAACAACAGACTACAAAATTTTTGCAAAGGTATTATCCGTGAGACTGTCTAGTGTCATAAATAAAATAATTTCACCAGATCAAAGCTACTCCGTGCCAAACCGATCGATGTACGATGCTATCCATCTGCATAGAGAAATCATTTTCTTCGCAAACCAACGAAATATACCGTTAGCCATACTCAATTTGGATCAGAAGTCAGCGTTCGATAATATCTCACACAAATATTTGCTACACGTGCTACGACAAATGAATGTTGGAAAATATTTTACTAATAAGTATACAACTATTATATACTAATGCCACATGTCACGTAAGAATAGGGTCACTACTTACAAAAGCGATCGATTTTAGTAATGGAATAAGACAAGGTTGCCCTTTATCAGGCCCACTTTTCTCTATTGCAATAGAACCCTTCCTCGCCTTATCAAGAAATCTCCTTGAAGGTTTATTGATCCCTATTCCTTACACACCTATTAAAGTAATAGTGAGTGCTTACGCGGACGATGTTTCGGTGTTTATTAGCAATCAATCTGATTTTAAAAAACTTATCGAATGTTATAAAGTCTATGAAGGAGAATCTGGTGCACAACTAAACTTGACGAAATGTCGCGGCTTATGGTCTGGTAAATGGAAAGGAAGAAGGACTCGCTTGACCTTAAGTGGTCATCTGAATCGATTAAAATACTAGGTATAGAACTATCTAATAATACACAGCAAGATTCAATTCAAGCCTACAACACGTTAAATGCCACACTAAACAACGTTTTCGCAAAATGGAAAACGAAATTGCCTTCACTATCATTAGTTGGAAGAAAAACCGCAATAAACACTTACATCGCGCCAAAGTTATGGCACATTCTACAAAGCATTAGTCTCACGCATCAACAGTTAGGTACACTTCAGCAACATATAGTAGACTTCATGTGGAAGGGTAAACACTGGACTTCACACAAGGACCTGTGCACTCCTGTACAACAAGGAGGTCTGGGACTAGTACATATTCCATCCAAGGTAAAGTCAATGAGGGCATGGTTCGGAAAAAGGTTCATTAGCAAAACGGAAGAGTCCAATTGGAAGTTGCTTTTAAAATATAGTATGGAGCAGGTAAATGCGCTGGGACTATCCTGGCAATGGTTCTTTCTAGACGGAATAAGACCAAGAAACAACCCTTTGTCGCCTTTTATGGTCGAAGTAATTTACAACATGCAAACATTGGATATCGCATTGAGAACTTTGATGTGTTGGAAATTCCAACAACGGAATCAAAACTGATATCACCCGCCATCCCACCATTATTTAGTGCTGATTGGGCAAAGTTAGGATACAAAGTACTAGCGGATTTCACATTTAACGGTCAATGGATCGAAGAAACAGAACTGCGGTTTGAAACTGATGTATCAGAAAACGTAAAAATGAACTAAAGTTCATTATACAAGAATTAAAAACTATTTTAATGGACCACCTATGAAAAATGATTTGAGCGCTACTAACAAACTGGTTTTCAAATACGCTTCGGGCACCTCACTAAACCTACAAAAAAACAACAGAAAAAAACTACAGCAACAAATAACTGCAGACTATTTCAAAATCCCAGTTGGCCAATCACTAAGCAATTACTGGACTCCAGAGGAAACTCATTGGTTAGCGTTTTTTAACTCACTCACTCCTGGATCGATTGCTGAAATAAGCTGGCGTTTCGCAAAAGATAGGCTAGCAGATCCAGTGTACCTGTTCAAAGCCAAAATAAGAAACAGAAAAAACTGTCATTTTTGTGAAGCTATTATAGCGAATGCTCGGCACATGGTCATTACATGTCCCCTAGCTGAAGAAATCTGGAAGATGGTTACAAAGGCCGCAAGTAAAATATGGAACAATAAAATTTTATCACAGAACGACATCATATGCGGATTAAAAGAGGATACCAATGAGGATAAATTAATAAATTACATTATTAATACTGCAAAATTCTATATATATACCCAAGCAATTAATGCCATGAAAAACGATAATCAACCAACTTCATTTCGTAATGGTTATCAAAATGGTTTAAAAAACAGAATATTAGTAACATTCTCGTGGCATAAGGGAAAAAATTCGATCTCTACATTCAAAGAGCGGTGGTGTAAAAATCAGGTGGTGTGCTTTATTGATAGCAACGAAACACTAAAGTGGGGTAGTTTTTTTCAATCAGATTAAAACTATTCAATGGAAATTAATAATAATAATAAACATTATAATTATAATTCCGATTTGCAAATTGTACATAGGTTTATGTAAATGAAATGTGTTATTTGTTGTATACCATTACTGTTGTAATAAATAACACATACATCAAATAATACACGCACACACGCACACACGACACACGCACACACGCACACACGCACACACGCACACACGCACACACGCACACACGCACACACGCACACACGCACACACGACACACGCACACACGCACACACGCACACACGCACACACGCACACACGCGCACACGCACAGACGCGCAGCGCGCACGCGCGCACGCACGCACGCACGCACGCACGCACGCACGCACACACGCACGCACGCACACACGCACACACGCACACACGCACACACGCACACACGCACACGCACACACGCACACACGCACATACGCACACACGCACACACGCCACACACGCACACACGCACACACGCACACACACACACGCACACACGCACACACGCACACGCACACACGCACACACGCGCACACGCGCACACGCGCACACGCGCACACGCGCACACGCGCACACGCGCACACACGCGCACACGCGCACACACCCACACACGCACACGCGCACACACGCACACACGCACACGCGCACACACGCACACGCGCACACGCACACACGCACACACGCACACACGCGCACACGCGCACATACGCACACACGCTCACACGCACACGCACACACGCGCGCCCACACGCACACATACACACGCACGCACAATACGCTCACGTGCACGCACGCACTCAAGCACCACGCACTCAAGCACGCACGGTACACACGCTCGCACATACACTCAAACATGCACACGCACACGCGCACAACACACGCACACACACACGCACACCCACGCACACACACGCACACACACGCACACACACGCACACACGCAAGCACCCACTCTGATGGCATCGTAATCACCGAATATTATGCTCTCATTCAAAGCAGTTTATTGTTATGCAAGACTGAGTTGGGGACACTGCTGTTCCTGGTCTGGGGTTTTTAAACTGCAATGCAAAGCAGTGAGAGTAATTTCAAGCTTAGGATATCGAAAGGATTGACGCGAGGTCTTTAAAAACCTCAATATGTTGACGTTCCCTTCACTATTTATAGTTGAAGTAGTTTGCTTCATCAAAAATAATATATCTATGTTTAACCAGCAATCTGACCAACACGAATATAACACATGAAAAAAACTTGGCATTCAGACTAATTTGGTTGTTAACAAAATTGTTAACATAAACCCACCAGTATAATATGAGTTAGCTTTCTTGGTGTTCAGAGGCGAGAACGCCATGACTGACCACCGCTCGACAGGTTTCGTCATTGTTGTGACTCATCAAGAGCGGGTGGAACTGGCATGAAAATTCTTGACTCTGAACGTATATTAGATAACCACAAAAGATGTCGATATGTGAGTGTTAAGAGTAGCGCCATCTGTATCCCATGGGTGGAACCTCCCAAACTGGTATATACTATTGTGTATAAGAAAATAAGAAAATTATATTTTCCAAAAGTAAAGCGTAATAAAATTTGGTTATTAACAAAATTGTTAACATAAGCCCACCAGAATGACTTAGCTTACTTAGTGTTCAGACTAAATGTTGCCGATTAACGGTAACTCAAAATGGAACGATTTTCCAGGCTCAGTTTTGTATCACTGTCTTCTTCTGAGTGTCACAAATCTTCATTTCAACAAATTAAAAAAGCCCCGAGAAATTATTTATGCCGAAATACGTTCGGAATTGGTTGATAAGATATAGTAATTTTGTATAATTTAGTCATGTACATTGTGTTATTTTTTATGCATATTTCATACAGGGTGGGGCAGTGAAGTATCCCTAACTTTGAAGGTAAATTAAAAAATAACAAAAAATGTGAGAACAAAACATTATTATTTATTATAGAAGGGTACAAATTGAAGTTAATTTTAAACAACATATCATTCGTGATGCACCTCATTGTCAATATACTGCTGTAGTCGGTTTTTGAAGTTCTGCATATTTCTGCGAATCATCTGTTGCGGAATTTTTAATTTTTCTATTATTTTTATTTTACACAACATTATTACATGTTAAGTTTCTTAATTTGGTAGTTAGAGTGCTATAAAAAGTAAAAACTTGATGCTTTGTTAATTTCGACTGACATCTAACAGTAACATTAAATTTAAATTAAAAAAGTAAACTTGTGGGGCAAACATAAGTT
Organism: Vesta saturnalis; assembly: GCA_036346205.1. Lineage (NCBI taxonomy): Eukaryota > Metazoa > Arthropoda > Insecta > Coleoptera > Lampyridae > Vesta > Vesta saturnalis. Next base: position 113,138 of record JARFJB010001914.1, on the reverse strand, counting down.
GTAGTCATGATTTGGTCAAACTAGCAACTCGCTTTTGCTGTCGAATGTTGCAGTGCAGCGTGCGCTGCGTACTCGTTATGGAATTCCTCCTCGCACTGTTCCTGACCGAAAATCCATTTTCTTATGGGTGGAGAATTTCCGTACATGTAGTAGTGTTGTGCAAAAGATAGTCGGGGCTCAGAGGACTGTCCGAAATCCAGAAAACATTGACCTTGTAAGAAGATCGATTTTGCAGTTCTGCTCGCAAGCATGCATCCGCCCTTGCGCTTTCTAACCGTACTGTGCGTCGAATTCTCTATGAAGACCTTCACTTCCATCCATATAAGATGGTCATCACTCGAGAATTGTCACAACTGGATTAGCAAAATCGACTACATGCATGTGAAGCTTTGATTCAAAACTTTTCTCAAGATACACGTGTTTTGTTTAGTATTTCCACACTTCTGGAAATGTGAACAAACAGAATATGCGTTATTGAAGTAGTGTAAACCCTAAACTAATTCATGAGAGACCTCTACACAGTGAGAAAGTGACAGTTTGGTGTGCTGTGAAGGCATCATTGGCTCTGATTTCTTTGCGAATAACAATTACGCTGTTACCATCAATTTTGAGCGGTATGTAAACATGATCCAACAATTTATTGAACCACAACTTTAAATAGATTGGGATTAGTGTGGTTTCAACAACATGGTGCCACGGCCCATGTTGTTAGAAATTCGATCGCTGTTTTGAGGGATACTTTCCCCGGGCGCTTGATTTCCCGATATGATGATATTCCATGGCCGGCGCGCTCGCCAGATTTAACTCCGTGCCACTTCTTTTTATGGGGCTACCTCAAGAGTAAGGTGTTTCAACATCGTCCCAGGACCCTAGAAACCTTGAAGCATGCAATACGCCTTGAAGTTGGCCGCATTCCGCAACAGATGATTCGCGGGGTTATGCAGAACATCAGAAACAGACTATAGCAATGTATCGACAATGAGGTACATAACTTGAATGATATGCTGTTTAAAACAAAGTAAAATTAACTTCCAGTTATACCCTTCCGAACCCACAATAAAGTTTTGTTCTCACATTTATTGTTATTTTTTAATTTATCTTCAAATATTGGGATACTTTGCTGCATCGCCTTGGAGAATCAACTCTGTGATATTTTTTTACGAATGTAAGTGCTTTTCACGTTACCATTAAAATATATTATTATTATTACTATCATTAATAAATAAGTCATCAATTTTATGACCTGGATCACTCTAGCTTATGTATTAAGCGTAGTAGGTGACCGTAGAAAGTACTCAAATATTAATTTTAACATATGATTAATTTATACTTTTCTGATGGCGTGGACATAGTGAATATCCTTACAATGTTGAAGACTTCAGTATGACACAATAACGCTCAGAGAGTTTGATTTATTTTGCAAAAGAATGTGAAATCTCATTTTAAATCAGCAATTCATACAATACTTCACCACATCTTTTTAAATTTAATACGTATCTGCATTCAGCAGAAAACTTAAAATCTTGTTACGTTAATAAACCATAAAATAAAGTGTTCAGAAAGCACGATCAACAAATGCCTTTTCAGTTTATTTGCGAATGCGACTGTAGGTTTCAAGCCATGTTCTATGCATAAGAACACAGAAAAACAAAAAAGTATCGCTTTATGTACGTCAACAGAAGTCTTTTGGAATGCATATAACCTTAATTAACCTATTTATACCGCTAAACAAAACTTATATTGCTGTGGTAAGAACTTAACCAAAACTTGAAACAAAACAAAATTATAAATGCACTTATATATGTATGCCAGCGGGTATCGAATTATCTCACAAAGGATTTATGTGTTTAATTTTGTTCATTTGTCTTGCAACATATTTTACTTAAGACTTATTAGCTGTAAACGTGATCCAGGAAACAAAATGTTAGCATTTAATTTGTTTGGAGAAATCTAATAAGTAAGTCTAACACGTAAAAATCCTATCTGCAATTTTAAACTAAAGCTGAAGCCTGAATGGAAATAAAAAGTATTGACATATATAAAATTGTTACAGGTCCAAACGGATCTGTACAGAATAAGAAGTATCCTAACTCGAGTAATGTGCAGCAATGTGAATGTTGATATTGTAAATTAGCAGATTTACCTTTTTCGTGTATTTCGGGTGAGTGACATGTTTGTTCAATAACTTTTTTTGCTATTTTTAATAATGTAATGTGGATTGAGAATATGAGAACAGAAACTTTAAAAAAAACTAGATAACGCCGTTCATCATAAAATCGATTCTTATTATTATCAATTTCAAAGCTAATTTTTTTTATTAATTTCATTATAAAAATAGAGTAGACTTGGCCAGCACATAATTAAGTATTAATACCATACAATTTGGCAAAACATAGCATTGAATCTATAGTCGAATTTACGCTGTAGCTACTAGACTTTTAAAGTATTTTACATTATTACCATGGTAAAGATGTTTTTACTAGCGAGACAAGTGTATTGGTGACCCGTCAGGCGCGCATACAATTTTAACCTAGTGCAAACCATTACCTTGTGTACAATGTAATTTTGTTTTACTTGGCATTCATTTGTAAATTACATTAACAATGTGAATGTATGATAATTTATCATGATTTATAATGACATTTCTAAACGTCCGTCAGTCGTGGCTAACGAAAACGGGCTACTAATTGTCAAATTGCTATCACACATGCAGCTGCTATTAATGACAGCTGATTTGTAAAAAATTTTTGTACACATATCTTTAAAACAGGTATTTTTGGGTTACTCCCGATGTACTTAAATAGTTATTTGTGTTATAAGTAAAGAAAAGTATTGTTTTTCTTTACGAATCGCGATGGGTAAAGAAGAACCTGCCTTTCTTTAAGAATATACATAAAATTTTTTTTTACACTAAATGAAAATGGATTACATTTTATAACAAATTATTTAAAAAATACATGACAAACGCGAGAATCAAATTTCCGTTTCGGTCACTGAAGCAACTAAACAAAACTAGGTAAACAAAAATTTTGTCAAGTGTAATCACGTGAAAATGGAAATAAATAATGAAAATCGTCCTGAAATATCGGCATTAGCGCTTGAAGCTGTTGCTAGTTTAATACCCTTGAATTCACGAGATATATATGCGAAGACTTACAATATTTTCAATTCTTGGAGGCCTTCAAAGAATTTAAGGCATATCGACGATGAAGTTATGCTTGCTTTTTTCATGAAAAGGTTACTTTTCCTGAATACATTTATTTATTTATTTTAAGTTTTATCTTTATATTTGATTGCAGGCTGAAAGACTAAACCCTTCCACGCTGTGGTCGACATATTCCATGTTGAAAAGTACATTGAAAGTGAAAGAAAACGGTCCACACATATATATATATATATATATATATATATATATATATATATATGGGAAGTTACAGTTACATTTAAAGCACCAAAGTGTGGGATATGAAGCAAAAAAAATCAAAAGTTCTATAGCAGTATGTGTCAAAATTTTTGACAGAAGCACCCGACGATACTTTTCTTATGATTAAAGTGGCGTTAATTTTCAGTCTGTATGGGGCATGTCGTAGTGAGGTGCTAAGAAAGTTAAATGTGAAGGATATCTAGGATATCGGCTCTACTTTGGTTGTCACCCTCCATGTTATTAAGACGAGGAAGAAGCGTATATTCACCGTTATGACGTAAATTGGAGGAAGATTGAGTTGTACATGAGATATGTAAGCTTGCGTCCAAAACACATCAATCACTTAAGATTGTTCATATTTTGTGTGAACAATAAATATACAGTGCAACCTGTGGGGATCCACACTTTCTACAAGATGCCGAAGAAAATTACCCATTATTTGAAATTACCCAACCCAGTCAGTTACACAGGATACTGTACGTGAAGTGTCAACTACTTCTCTTGCTGAGGGTGGAGCGGATATAAGGAGACTCAAACATCATGGAGGATGGCGATCAAACACAACTTCAGAAGAATATATAGAAGAAAGCATTAACAATAAAATGGCGACTTCGAAAATGATTTTCAATCAGCCATCATCGTGGATGCCAGATTCCATCAGAAGTCCTAGAACGTACTGAATTACAGTTAGCTCCTGCATGTAGCGATTCATCATTTTCTACGTGAAATGGAGGACTTGATCAGGAGGTTTTATCAAAATCGTCACTATCATTTGATGATTTACAGTTAAAACATTATACAAGCATAAGTTTTTGTAATGTTAATAGTTGTACGTTTAATATTTACTCCAATAAATAATTAATAATTCTCTTGTATATACTTTTCTTTGCGATTTGTAATAAGGAAATATGGTCCATTTCCATTGAGTGTCCGAATAACCTGTTATCTCGCACTGCGGTGTTTTTTACTTTTCAACAAGAACTAGGGCAGTTACGTTGTATGGGTAGCAGAATTGAAATGCCGCTGGTCTAACGGACGCGACAAGGCAATATTTTGATATAATTTTTGATATCGATATATATTTATTACTATTTATGTTAGCATTTTTCATTTTAAAACAAATGATAGTTAAAATGTAAGCCTTGCTCAAAGCGCACGTACGTCGGTCGCTCAGTCATAACTCGATAAGGTCGATAAGTGCAACTCATCCTCAAATAAACTCCAACCGCTAACATAAGAAATAATGGTTTTACTGTTGAAGAAATTAACAAAATGATAGGTAAGTAATCAACTAACGTCAGATTAAAAATTCTTAATGTCCTTCTTCAGATGAACACGAAGAAAAGGTGCAGTAATTGAAAATCCGCACATTTATGGTGCACTTACTAAAATCTTCAGTTTCTACCTCTGGAACTGATTCAATGCTCTGTTGTGTAATTGTGCCTGCATTTTTTAGATACTTCAATTTTATTGGTAGGGAGTCTTTAATGTGTGATTCACAAACTGCTGATGATTTCCATTCCCCAAGTTGTTTAATTCCAACCAACCCCTCTCCACGATTTGCCAACAAGGTTGCTGAACTTCTACGCAAACTATGACCAGTGAATGTCCATGAATTTTCAAGTCTCAGGTATTGAGCAATTTTCACTGGGATTTTTCCAATTGTGTTTATACTCACTGGAGTGTTTATACATTTTCCATTAAGGTAAGTTAGAAAAATCATAAGTGGTTTGATCTTCTTGTATTGTTATATTTTATTAGTTTATCGATCCATGAACGGTTTGTGATGGCAAACGACCTGAGAATGCCTGTTTTGTTTTCCTGAATAGTTACTACTACCACATAATTTCGAAACTCGGCAGGCTTCACATTGCACAATTCTTCCCTCCTTAATGTAGCATAAATACCTAATATTAGAACTATCTAAAGGCAATATTTAAAATATTAATAAAACATGTACCAGAGACAAGTAATTTATTACCTTCATCATCAGGTAGGAAGAATCAAGTGCTTCATTATAAATTTTGGAATTTGTATATCGTCCAACACGGCAGAATCTTGAGGTTTATTGTCTTCAGTCGCTCTTTTTTTAAATGCAATTAATTTATAAAATTTAGAAAACTAGACATTTTCGTAGACTATTAAACAAAAATTAATCATTGAATAAATAGACCACATTAATTTTTACCTTCCAACCTACATATACATATGTAGGTAAGAAGGTTATGCAATCGACTTTTTCACTATCGTTAAATCCACTTATCAGATCATTTTACAACTTTCGGTCAAATGTGTGGTGTGCGTGTGCGCGTGTGCGCGGTTGGCGTGTGCGCGGTGGGCGTGTGCGCGGTTGGCGTGTGCGCGGTGGGCGTGTGCGCATGTGCGTGTGTGTACGTGTGTACGTGTGCGCGTGTGAGCGGGTGTGCGGGTGTGCGGCTGTGTGCTGTGCGCGAGTACGCGTGTGAGCGTGAGCGCGTGTGAGCATGTGAGCGTGTACGCGTATGCGCGTGTGATCGTGTGAGCGTGTGAGCGCGTGTGTACGTGTGCGCGTACGCGTGTGTGCGTGTATGTCCGTGTGTGCGTGTGCGTGTGCGTGTGCGTGTGCGCATGTACGCGTGTGCGCGTGTGCTCGTGTGCGCGTGTAAGTGTGTGCGATTAAGAGCGTGGGGGCGTGTGAGCGTCTGAGCGAGTTTGAGCGTATGTGCGTGCGTGAGCGCGCGCTCGCCAGCCCACGTGCGCGTATGCGCGCGTGTGCAAGCATGCGAGTGTGTGCGTGTGTGCATGTGTGCGTGTGTGTGTGTGCGTGTGTGAGTGTGTGCGTGTGTACGTGTGTGCGTGTGTGCGTGTGTGCGGTGTGCAGGTGTGCGAATGTGCGGAATTGAAATAAGGACTTTATTTTAATTGTTTTAGTATTTACTTAATAAACAAGTTCCCATAGCGTTTTTATTTTCACTTAATTTATTTACCTATATTTATGCCAAATGAAATAATTATTTTTTCAATTAAACACTGATGATTGTACTAGAACTCGTCGAAAATGATTTCGAATTTTTGCAATGTCATTAAAAACTTGTTTGTTTAAGTTCGAAATGTGTTTAAGAAAACGAATGGTTGCTTTATTTTCTATTTCTTTCTAACCTGGCGGTTATTATGATGAATACTTTCAGATGTATATTGTAATTCTGAATTCAGATAACTAATGCATGTTCTTGCTGTTGTTGAAATTATACATGTAGGAAGGAAACGGCATTTGTGTATATATGTTGGTGTTAAATAAAGCGCTAATCCGAAACTGAAAATGTTAGATTTTTCAGACTGTAGGAAAAAGTTTAGTTCTGAAAATATTATGCCGTGTCTGCTTTCACGCCAACATAAACAAAATAGTGGCCGGTTAAATCTTTTGAAACTTTGGTACGTTACAGTAGTCAACCTAATCCATTCTCCCAGCTCAATGCTGTTACTAGTTTTAGATTTGCAGGAAGTTTAAGTTGCTTTATCACAGATTTTGCAAATTTTCCTTTCATTACTGATACGTCAGACCAAAAATATATTATTGGGTATACTATTTTGATAAAAAAAATAAATCACCAAACTGAAGAGACTGTTACGCTGATTTATATTTTTTAAACGCTTTGATAAAATTTTAATAATATTATTAAAGGATGGACAATGATAGGCCTTAAAATATTTATTGTGGTTTTATTATTTAAAGAATACTGAGTCATTGAAAACTGTTCAATATCCATGTTTTCATCTCCCTATATTTTAGATTTTCACTGGTTAATTATGTTTCCCTCATTAATAACATTGTTTTAATCTCGTTTTAACTCATACCACTTGGAAGTTTTTTCATATGACTAGTTTTTGATTTATAAAGCATAAAAGAGAAAATCTGAATAGTTTTTGCATCAGATTTGAGTCACAAAATAATCTATTTTTCAGTCATTTTTTACATATTAATGGCCTAATTCTCAAACCTTCTACAGCAATGCTTGACAAACATAATTTTTTTAATGTTAAGTGCTAATGTTTGAGTTCACACAACATAATTAATTATTGTAAAAACAAAAAATGAGTTGCGAAACCTCTGAGGCCCAATACTCGCAATCTTCGTACAATGAACGTAGACGTTCGTGACTTATTGAGTGATCAAGTCTCATATATTTGATTTATTTGATTACGTCACAGCCGAAGTTATGATATCCTGTATACTTGTATGCCATTATTAACCGCATCGGCGTCACCATCCATAGTGGTCCCTGCCGGCATCCGTATTCAGGGCACTGGCACAAATACAATGATTCTAGAGTGTCCTCAATGTCACAGAAGGGCATAGTCAGTAGAGACGTGGATCTCTCAATTGCCACCTATACATTTTCCGAGATACAATATATTTTGGTAATTTCTTAAAATTATTGCGTTATGTGGTGCACATCCGTCTTACATATTAGTAGTTTATGACGCAAGGACGAAAAGTTGAACTTTTCGAATGACTACGGTATTTGTCAGCATTTGCACAGAGTTTGAAAAATATAAACAATTAAAAAAACCGGCAGTTTCTACTTTTTATTAAGCAACTTAATTACCCATGACCGATTTGACAGTAGCAGATATTGTTGCAAACAACTAGGCAAATAGGTCAAATTACTTTATTTTTAACTGTTGTACCACATATATTTACTGAAAACTTATACTGAAGTTTGGTGTCTTGAGCTACATGATAATTGGCATGACAATAAAAATATTTCTTTTTTGTATTAAGTAAAACTAGTTTCGTCTGCCCACATGATATCCACAAATGTATTGCGTTGGATGTTACTTATGTTATTACTGATTCTGTTTAGATTTTGTAATTTGTTTGCGATTTGCAACTCATTGCAAAAAATAAACACATTTAAATTCAAATGGTTCCTTTAAATCATTCAAAAAAGTTGTAAATGACAGAAAATTATTACTAATGGTACTAAAAACGTTTTGCACCATTACTATTTATCATTTTTTAACATTTCGTAGGACCGTATTTCACATTTTTCTGATGATGCATATTTATCCAATCCGATAAAAACTAGAAACTCATATTATATGGTTGTATGAAATGTGTACAGCAGTGTTGAAGTAGTGAATAAAAAATACGTGTCCGTTTATAAAACTGTAATACAAAGTGTTTAAAATATTTGTCCATATTTCCTCAAATATAGGCACTACAGGTGCCAAACAAAAATGGTTAAATTTACAATTTTTTAAATATATCTCAGATCGTCCCTGATATGAGGAGTCAAATCTCACACTCGACGAGCGAATATTTCGATTAACGCGCTTTATACTGTACTATTTTTAGACATTACTTTGTCCTACTGTTTTTCAAATTGAACATTTGGTACATTTTTATATTTTTGGATTCATCTTAATGTCTTAAAGTGTCTATTTAGTTGGGAAGTTAAAATTAATTAAGGATCGCAATACTTGAACTTTAAGCAACTGCCACATCAAAATGGAAATAGTTATAGTAAAACCGGCTTTTAATCCTATCTAATCTTTTAACGAATCACAAGATAGTGTGTAAAAACAAAACAGGCCTAAACGTCAGAAATTCAAATTACGCCTTGTTTTATTCATTTTTGTCTTACATTATCATACACTGTTCAAAAACAGATTTTACATCCGGAATAATGATAAAAATCACTGAAAATGTGTGGCATCTAAGACAATTACAAAAATTCAAAACAACTCGACTGCTGCTGCCTACCTATGGACCACACATGTTTTTTACTCCTATGAATCTGAGGCTTCGTCTCTCTAACATTTTTTAAGATAATTAATTGTATTGTGCACACAGTAAACACTAAAGAAATTATTTTCATATTTTCATCAAGCGGAAATTAGGGAGATCCGAGGTAAAAAAATCGAAGTGAGTTCCCTGTTTTTAGTAATACGTAATATTTGTTGTAGGAAAACATAAACACAAGATCCAAAAAAATACTTGAACTCCTGAATGTACCTTGTGTTGAAAAGAAGTGTGCATCACCTAAAGATAGAGAAAAATTGCTGAAATTTTATAACAACAAAAAAGATAATCAAATAAAACAAACAAATCCAACGTTAGCAAGCAGAAAATAGACAGATATTAAATATTATTCAAAAAATTATTATGCTAAAAATAAAAAGTTATTAAAAAATGGTTAAACTCCACGGCCAAAAAGGCTCAATTAAATATATTTTTTATTTGGTCTTTATTTGGATTCTTCACTGAACTTCAATATCTTTATATAAATAAATATGTACAATATGTTTAATCTTTTTTTAATACTTTTCTCTTTCCAGTAACATATCCTAAATGTTTAAGTTCTTTTAAACTTGTACTAAATTGTAAACAATGCTTCTCTAAATTAAAAGTGGGTTTCATTAAATTAATATATCAGACTTTTGCTTGATGAAAATCTATATTAACAAAATATGGCTAAACAATAATAGTAATATGTGGTTTGCTACAATTTAGCGTCTTCAGATGTGTCTTTAAAGCTTTTAAATGCCACAGATATTAGTTTCATTAATTAAAATATTTGATATAAGGGATATCTATAATAGATTTAAGTAACCTATGGTAATCTTAGGGTATTTAAACTTTTCAAAAGTACATAGGTGGTCACCTTTCTGTATACAGACACTTAATTGATTCCATGCATCTATGAAATAAATGTTTCCCTTAATTTAGGAACACGGCGGAAATTACTACGAAGTCTGTATTTCTAGGTGTTACCTATGATTCTTCCAAACTCAGAGTTATGAAAAGTAAGCGTATGTTAATGACCAGAAAATGATGGTGACTGTATGTACAAACTGATAGAATTCCTTAAATGAGGGTTTTACGTAGTGTGTTCCATTTAAAAGTATATTTTTGAAAATCTCACGAATCGGGAACAAATATATACCTCCCATTTCTAAAAAAAAGCTACCTTATTGGTGAACATCATGATATTCATTTCTGGTTGAATTAAGATATAAATTACGAAGAATAGAGAACAAAACCGCATGTTCGTTTATATACTATACGTTCATAAGCAATCGAAAGGCCAGAAAGTTAAATGGGCATTGAAGCACTTTGCAATATCTGTACGATGGTATTCTTAACACCTAGGATACCGAAATGTCGTCTATGGGATGCCATAGTAAATACACGGCGTGTATGTGTGTGTATGTGTGTTGTGTGTGGTGTGTTGTATGATGTGTGTGTGCCGTGTGTGTGTGCGTCGTGCTGTGCTGCGCGTGCGCGTGTGTATGTGTTTGTGTATATGTGTGTGTGTGTGTGTTTGCATGCGTGCGTGCGTTCGTGCGTGCGTGTGTGTGGGTGTGTGTCTGTGTGTGTAAATGTGTAAAGTGTGTGTGTGTGTGTGTGTGTGTGTGTGTGTGTGTGGGTCTCTCTCTCTGTGTGTGTAGTGTGTTGTGTTTGCATGCGTGCGTACGTTCGTGCGTGCGTGCGTGTGTGTGGGTGTGTGTCTGTGTGTGTGTGTGTGTGTGTGTGTGTGTGTGTGTGTGTGTGTGTGTGTGTGTGTGGGTCTCTCTGTCTGTGTGTGTGTGAGTGTGTGTGTGTCTGTGTATGTGCATGTGGGGGGGCTCACGTTTGTGCGTGCCTGAGTAAGTGCGTGCGAGCGTGTGTGCGTGCATGCGTGCGTGCGTGCGTACGTGCGTGCGTGCGTGGGTGTGCGCGTACGTGCATGTGTGCGTGTGTGTGTGCGTGAGTGTGTGTTCGTGTGTGGTGGGGATGTGGGGGTGTGTGTGTGTGTGTGTGTGTGTGTGTGTGTGTGTGGTGTCTAACTATGCTTATGATCTTCTCAATACACGTCCATACACTACAAAACTGGTGTGTGTGTGCGTCTGTGTGTGTGTGTGTGTGTGTGTGTGCGTATGCGTGTTCGTGTGCGTGTGCGTATGCGTATGCGTGTGCGTGTGCGTGTGCGTGTGCGTGTGCGTGTGCGTGTGCGTGTGCGTGTGCGTGTGCGTGTGCGTGTGCGTGTACGAGTGCGTGTGCGTGTGCATTTGCGTATGCGTGTGAGTGTGCGTGTGCGTGCGTGAGTGTGTGTTCGTGTGTGGGGGGATGTGGGTATGTGTGTGTGTGTGTGTGTGTGTGTGTATGCGTGTGCATGTGCGTGTGCGTGCACGAGTGCGTGTGCGTGTGCATGTGCGTATACGTGTGAGTGTGCGTGTTCGTGTGTGAGTGTGGGCTTAAGTGTTTGTTTTTTCGATATCTAAATAACAATCAGCTTTATTGAAATATGTGTAAACGGAATTTAAAAATAATTTAATTCTACTGTGTTTATAGTGTCTCAATAAGAATCCAAATTAGAAAATTAATTAAATATGATTGTGTGGGCTTAAAAATAATTTTTTTTAGGTTATCATTTGTCATTATACGTCCATTAACTTCTATCTGACATGAAGGATTTATCGTTCGTCCGGCAAGGTTTGTTGTTGCTTTTAGAATGTTGCATATTTTCCTTATTACAAAAGAAGTTGCATAATTATCCTTAAAAAGACATTATTACAGTTCTTACAATTTCTAATTTGTTGGTTGGAAAGCCGTGTGTTGTTGCACATCAGATATTTTAGTTACTGGTGTTACCAACAGCAAAGAATAAAGTGGCGTTGTAAACATTTTGATTCTCATGATTAAACTATTATTGTAAGTAATAAGATTTAGGGCTAGTATTTTTATTCTTGGTAAAATCTAATTGGTTATTGTACTTAAGTTAATCGACTGATGCAGATACTGACATTTAATACATAAATGAGCATATTATTATAAATTGTAATCAAATATTTGGTATAGTACTATCCAAACGGATGTATTGGTAAATTATTTAATTATGCAAAATAGACTCAGTGTTCACCGTTTAGTTATTACGTATTTGAATTTTATAACACATGTCATGATCCAAACAAGATAATATTGTTCTGTTACACAATTCTCAATAGATACCTAATATAGTTTGTTTTATAAAACCTTTGTAACACATTTTATCGATAATAAAAGATAAAAACTCTAATATGATTGTCCTTTACCGAAATCGCCACAAACATCCAAGCAACTTTTAGAAGACTGTTTAAAAAGGAATACTACAATACCTACCCTCGTCAAACAAAAACGTCGAACATCACTGGACAACGACCATAAGTTTGAAAAGTAATTTAAAATGTTTTAATATCGAGTACGGTATTTCAATAACGAATGAATGTCGAACCTTTATAGTAGAAAACAAATCAAGTATTAAAAAGGGCTAAATTATGAAGTGAATTAAAGTTAATTTATACAATCTCCACGCACTAATCAATCTGGATTACTACATCCATATTACATGTTAACATGAAATAACTAAGTTTACTTTTAATTATGTATTTTCATAATTGACAAAACATTATTTACTAATTCCTAAAAAAAAATATTAATGTAAATCGATCAGTACGTACACAATTTGTTAATTAAATGTACCTATTATTGTAAAACGTCAATGTTTCAAAACGTTAAAGTCTTTTTCTGAACTTTAATGTTAAACTAACACAATTAAGAGAAGTTTGATATAACTTTATGTTATATGCGTTAAGCACATAAGTAACGTAGTTTATTCTTGAAAAGAGTTTTAAATGGATTTACAAATTACCATTACTCACAGTAAATAACAGTTAAAACAGGAATCTAGTAATCACCTGTTTTAATAAGCGTATATTAGAAAACAACCATAGCCATTTGTAAAGACCCGACCGTCCTTACCACAGAGCTATTAAAAATTTAGTTTTGATAAGAAAAAACCAGTATCTTGCACGTTTAAAAATTAGATTTCTATATTTTGCAATTTTTTTAATATGAGTACTAAAGGGAAGGTTTAATTTAAATTTGTATTTATTATTTTTTTACGAATTTAAACGTTTCGACAGCAGTTACACTTATCTTCTTCAGTGGTTATAAGTAGAACCAGGACACCTTGGCCGTCATCTTGGATTTGTGTGACGTCACCCTTCGAACACCTATATATATATATATATATATATATATATATATATATATATATATATATATATATATATATATACCAAGAGAACATGCATTTATTAATCTACTCTTGCTTGATTTTGTAAATAAGTTTTTCACTTGTTTAGTTATAAATGATGTGATAATCAAATTACTGTATAATGCTTGTTTTTCAACCATTCTATTTTGATAAATAAATCGTTTTAGTGCTTTAGTTTGTTAATTAAGAGTTCGAAACTTGAATTTGCTTGTAGGGCCATCTAGTGGTGTATGGGCGAACGAATATTTTTTCTGTAATAAAGGTAGCGTCACTTAACGGAAGGACTAATTAGGGATTGTTTGTGGCGCCATCTAGTGGTGTATAGACTAATGAACTTTTTATTCAATGATCATGCACGTCCCTCCCTCGGCTCTTTCTCAATCAATCAATCTCAATAAAACCAGATCATACCTTACAGTTCCCGAAAGCCAACTTACAGTTCAAAAAAAATACTGATTTGGTTTAATTAATTACAGCTTGCTTGCTCAAAATCGGCCACTGTTCAAAATACCAAGATACTATAACGAAAATAAAAGACAAACGGGTTTAACGGTTTATTATTACATGCGAATCAATAAGTACGAAATTTAAAACCAACAAATACGTACCACATAATACTATTAATCAATTTATTAAAAAATAGCATAACACTCACACTTATCTAATTAACTAAACAAATGAATAGAGATCGATTATTATAAGAGCTGATGCAGAGTTGGTTGGTTTATGACAGCCTCCTCCTATAATAACGCATTAAAATCTTTATTGGAATTTTTTGAACATTATCAAGTAAATATTAATATATATTAAAAATAATACGATTGTGTTGGAAAACTAAACTAAATATTGAAATTATTATAAGTTTTTGTTATGAACGAATAAGTTCAAAGATAAATATGTAATTAATAATAATTTTTAATTAAATATTGAAATATTTTATACAGTTTACTAAACTCGTTTTGTGTTTTTAGTTACGAATAGTTGACATAAAACTGACTATTAGTTTCTCTCATCATCAGTAAGTAACTTATAGAATGTAAATATAAAAACCTAATTATCTTTACCACCCTACTGCAACTCGTATTTACCTTTCCCTTTCGCAAACTACTTAGAGCCACCTTATATGAATTTATGTAAGACAATGATGTTTTGTTTTTTACAACGTACATTTAAAAGATTTCACCTATATGATATAACTATTTTTATGGAAAGCAGTTATTATTATGAAGCAGTTATACAATTTTATTTTATATGAATTGGAAAGTAGCAACCTCTCATCTCGTGCCGTTCCAGTACGACGTCCCTTCTACGGACCATCTCTGCTGCCGCTCAAGCCGACGATATATACTAAAAAAACATGCATTTAGTAAACTAGTCTTGCTTGATTTTGTAAATATTTTTTTCACTTGTTTAGTTATAAATGATGCGATAATCAACCATACTACTATGATAGATAAATCGTTTTAGTGCTTTAGTTGTTTTAATTAAGACTTCCGTAGCAAGAAATAGGCGTGCATGATCACCTTCTATTTAAAAAAAAAATTCTTAGTAAAACAGATGTTTAAAGCTTCATGCCAGATAGATAGATATCTAAATGCAAAATTAAAAAATTTCAAAGCCGCCCGCTTCCATAAAATGATCAATACTACAGTATAAGCATTTTCAATCATATTTACTTAATTTTTACACTTACTTCGCCTTATTCTTACATAAGCGAAATATACAACTATTTCAGAAATATTTAATATAAATCTATAACAGCTCCCAATGAACCCCACTCTTCCCGCTAAATATCTCCCAAAATCTAATTAACTATAGGAGAAATTAAAACAAGCTTAAGTACAACATTTTAAGTACGTACGTATTGGAATAATCGTGAGTATTATCATACATCCACACACACGTACGTACACATACACAGATGCAAGAGCGAACGCACCCTGGCACGAACGCAGGCACAAACACACTTTCACTCACACGCACATTGACGCACACACACACACAGACAGTCACGCGCACACGCACACATGGGCACATTCGTACACGCGCACACTTAAATTTAAAATTTTAAGTAGGTATGTGTTCTCCTTCTGGAATTATCGTGGGTGTTAACATATATCCACGAATCCACACACACACACACACACACACCAACACACTCACACACTCACACACTCACACACTCACACACTCACACCACACACACTCACACACTCACACACTCACACACTCACACACTCACACACTCACACACTCACACACTCACAAACTCACTCACTCACACACCACACACTCACACACTCACACTCACACACTCACACTCACACACTCACACACTCACACTCACACACTCACACACACACACTCAACACTCACACACTCACACACCACACACACACCACACACTCACACACTCACACACACACACACACACACCACACACTCACACTCACACACTCACACACACACTCACACACTCACACACTACTACACACTCACACACTCACACACTCACACACTCACACACTCACACACTCACACACTCACAACTCACACACTCACACACTCACACACACACACACTCACACACTCACACACTCACACACTCACACACTCACACACTCACCACACTCACACACTCACACACTCACACACTCACACACTCACACACTCACACACTCACACACCTCACACACTCACACACCTCACACACTCACACACTCACACTCACACACTCACACACCTCACACACTCACACTACACTCCACACACTCACACACTCACACACTCACACACTCACACCTCACACACTCACACACTCACACACTCACACACTCACACACTCACACACTCACACCTCACCACACTCACACACTCACACACTCACACACTCACACACCACACCTCACACACTCACACACCACACTCACACACTCACACACTCACACACTCACACACTCACACACCACACACTCACACACACCACCACACTCCACACTCACACACACACTCACACACACACACCCACACACTCACACACTCACACACTACACACTCACACTCACACACTCACACACTCACACACTCACACACTCACACACTCACGCACTCACACACCACACACTCACATACTCATACACTCACGCACTCACGCACTCACACACTCACACACTCACACACTCACACACTCACACACTCACACACTCACACACTCACACACTCACACACTCACACACTCACACACTCACACACTCACACACTCACACACACACTCACACTCACACACTCACACACTCACACACTCATACACTCACACACTCACACACGCACTCAGACATGCACTCACACATCTACACACGTACAAGCACACAGTCACTCACGCAGACGCTCACGCACACCCACACGTGCACGCACACGTGTACACACATACACGGAAATAAGAATCATGGCCGATCTAGGCGACACTGGACCAAACGTTGTAAAATGAGCTAGTCGATTTAACGATAGTGACAAAAAAGTCGATTGCATAAGTTTCTATACCTACATGTGTATACGTAGGTTGGAAAGTAAAAATAGCAAATTGCCTTTATAGTTATATCTAGCAGGTGTAATAACATTGTTAGTATCTTTAAGTGAATATCCTTTAGCTTGTCGTGATCCCTTAGGTATTTATATTCATGTTTTAAAAGTTCAGAATCACAAATTCATTTTGCTGAAGCAGCTTAAGCTTTGATTACACCATTTTTTTGACTTGGTGGATGGTGGTTTGGTCATCTATGAAGGTGTGTATTAGTGTGTATCGGCCTTCGATAAACCTTGAAAGATAGATATATTAAACCTAAGTAGCTAAACTTTTACAATGATAGTTACTCTACCCACTTTACATGTTACTTCAAATTTTATTTATTACAATTTGTCAATAACAGGTAGGCAACACACTTTACATGTAACTTCCAGTTTGATTTATTTTGTTTAAATTATTGCAATATTAAAATAACTTCATTTTGTTTACATTTCCGTTTAATTTGAAAATCATTTTATCATTTTTCGCGGCGCAACTGAAGGTAACCAGAAAATAGAATTTCACCGACTGAAAAAGAATTTTATTTGATATTTCCTGTTCACTTTTACAAAGTACATGTGTGAAGGTTTGAAGCACATGCTCTGAGTTTTTAACTCGTACTAAGTTTTATTTGGGATCTTACGCTTCACTTAAAATTATACAATTTAATGATTTACTACAAAAATTTCTAAGTGATGTCTAAATGGTATATCGGAAAGATTTCGGATGTTACACACATGATTCACGAATAAACCAACCAATATCTCAGGTACCGTTACATTATGTCTGGCGTTGTTAGCCCTTGTACATACCGAGCTGGTAGCGTAGTGGTGACACGATCTGCTTAGCATTCGGGAGGTAATGAGTTCGATTCCCGTTACCGTCTACCTTATATGAGGTTTTTTCAGGGGGGTTTCCTCATACACATGTAGCGGCATGGTCACTGCGTATATGCACACCATGTGCGGCTGCTTAGGCGAATGCTGAGGTAGTATTTTCCCCCTCAGAACCCTAACTCCGTTCCTTCCGATCCTATCCTGTCCACACCCATCCTTAATCCCACCATGCATATATACGTAATGTATGTATGTATGCTGGGAATCCATGATTGTGGCTGAAGGAGCTGGAAAAGCTTGAGCAGCCCGCTCTTCCCCCTGGGGAGAGAATGAAATACGTGGCTTTTTCCTTTTCCTTTCCCTTGTATATTCAACGGATTCTTTTAGGTTTTTTTTTTGTTGTTAACCACCAACGTTCTTGCTTCAAAAGAAAGAAAGCATATCGAGTGGTAACGAGAGCCGCTACTTCGACAATTGATGATCACCTGTGAATTGCTTTACCAACCAGTCTGCCTTTCATCAGCTTCAGAACATCTCGAGGGAGTTAAAAGTTCAGATCATTTCAATTTATTTTCACTACTACTGCCATATAATTACTTACTTCATACATGTGGTCAGTCTTGAACTTGTGCTCAATCTATAAAGCACCTTATTGAATCGTCAAGTTGGCGTTAGAATTGGACAATTACCTCCAGCAAAAACACTGATATGGAGCACATTAATAGCATACACATTATATATCTTTTTTTTTGGGGGTTGTAAGAATTCTTTTAGTGTGACAATTTTTTTTTTTGTTTATTGGAACTACTGATAAGCTCTGTAGCTACTGTCCTGAGTACATATAGATATATACAGGGCAACTCGATAATGAGTAGTAGATTTTGTTGCAATATAAATTTCAATATTAATTAACATACAGAGTTCTCTTTGTGTAATCTAAATTTCACTATCGCTTACTATAAGATATTTTATTTCTGTGTAATTTAAATTTTGTATAATTTAAACATTGAATTCCATTCATTAATTAGTATAATCTTTTTTTTTAGAGTTAATTTACTGATTTGTTATCATTAGGTAGGAGGTCGCACCACTACTTTTCTTTATTACTAATTTGTTGATAACTTGCTATATCTTTAAATTCTATACTGCGGAGTGACTCGAAATAGTAACTATCACTTTAATAAATTAATATATCTAGTTCAAATTAAAAATCATATTAATCGTACTACACTGTGCTTTCACTGTACAATAACAATTACAATTAACAACAAACAACTATTTGTTTGATTTGAATATATCCTTAATCGGTATGTCAAATTTCTTTTCGTGAGTGCTTTTATCCATTTCAAAAAGTTTTCGCATCATAATTTTATTAAATTTTGTTAAATTTACTCTTTGATTATTACATTTTTCACTGTTAGCCTTCGACCGTTATAGGGTGTTCTGATTTGTCATGTTCAAGGCACTTTAATAATATTTCATTCATCAAAACACCAAAAAGTGAAATTTGGTAAAATATCTGAACGATCTATTTTTAATTATGAACTATTGCAAACTTATCTTCTGGTGTTTGCTGTGAGGAAACACTTTCCAAAGGTGGTACTTTGCAATAACACTAACAGCATGCAACGTGCCAAAATCGATATCTGATTCAATAGTCACGATTTTATAATTTTCTATAACTGCTGTATTAAAAATTATCTTTGTATTAAAAGTTTGGAGATTTACATTTTACGGTCTAATCGATATCTGCTACAATAGTACTGATTTCATAATTTTCTGTAATTGCTGTATCAAAAATTACATTTAAAAGTTTAAATTGGCATAGTAGTGCCACCTAAGAGATATCGACGGTTTTCCTGTCGGTTTCAATACCACTTACTTAAAGGTATATGTGGTGTTCTCTTAATTAGCGCTGGAGGGCAGTACTTATATAATAAAAAGTGCTTTTAAATTAGTAATACCAGCGAGACTATAACGAACTATTTACCTGTTTAGGAAGCCGTCGTCAACAGCTTCTTTGGTGGAAAACTATCAGAATATACACGTCCTTCATAAATAACTCACTACTGGGTAACTAATATAATTTGATAGAACCGTTAGTTACTACATTGTGAGAATAGAGTAACCTAATCTGGATTATTTATGACAGAAATTGCATACACCACGCCCAGAGCTGTGTTAGCGTTTAACGTCCACTTTAGGATTTTGTGGAGTTGCTATCTAAAGTGCAACAGCGGCATGAAATCAATTGTAATACCTGTTGTATTAGTTGTCCAATTTGGTACAATGTTTAAACTGTAAAGGCGAGTGTTCAGGTTACATGCAACTTAATTTTTCAGTTTGGGCATTTATATGTCAATTAATGCTAAGGTCAAGTTTGAACTAATCAGGCTTCTCCAAAAATATATGTAGATGATGTGTTTATTATTATGAGTGATTTTGTAAAGCAAAGGCAAGTTGAACTAGAACATTTCTAAATGGAAATATTACCGACTGTATACGAATCTTCAGTTTTCAGGTTAACACTTTGATAGATCTTTGAACGAACCCAAGAGGGTATTACGCTAATTCTAATAATCAGCCAATTTTTTCTTTGTTGAAGATTTCGCAGAATAGCGTTCTAAAAAGAAAAGGTCTCCTGTTCTAATTTTTTCTTTTTCCTTCCAATTGTAATGCTAAAATGTATCACAAACTTCTTAAATTTGTTATAAATCTTAAGTATACTTTCGCGGAGTTTTCAAGTCTAACTTTTATATCTAGAAATCGAATCAAAGTAAGGTATGTTGTCTAATAACCGGTACAAAAAGTTCTCAAATGTGAGACAAAATTACGGATACTAACTGAAACGGCAACACATTTTGGCTTGGTGAAATATTTGCTAAGGACCAAACATTTCCTTTTATAATCCCCATTTTCCACCATTGCATTTATCCCTACAGTTAATGAGCTCCAAGAGAAATGAAATCAGGTTCGCACGTATTCCGGTTTTAGAGTTATCGTGTATGCTAGCATACATACACACACACGCAAGCACGCACGGAGGTACGCACGAGCGTAAACTAGGCCACAGGCACCTATGCACTCTCACCAAAACCTCTTTCCACATCCACTCGCACACCTACTCCTACACCCACACCCATAGCCACAACCACACAGACATCATGGCCAATCTTGGCGTAACTTTGCCAAACGTAAAATCCGATTTAGGGTTAGTTAGTTAGGGAAAAAAGGCGATTGCATAACCTTCTATACCTACATCTGTATATGTAGGTTAGAAGGTAAAAATTAACACTTACCTTTGAATGCATAAACCAATTTTAGTATAGTTAAGAACTCTCAACGTTAACTATATATCCCAAAGTTTACTGACATGAAATAAACAAAAAACTTGCACTCACAGCAGCGAGAATTACTGTTGCATGACCAGAGGGCCCTAACTAGAATGTATTAGAATGTCCTACCAAGGCGTTCTAATCAATGAAACCACAAATGAAATTATGAGCCGATCCAAATAAGTATGTTTAAAACACAAAAAGTAAACAGATAACTCCATCTCGAAATAGATATTTCATAAGATTCGATAAAAGTACAACTTCATGTACGCCCACTTGTTTTAGCAAATTAGTTTTTCGTTGAATCTTGTTCACTCCAAGTAAATTTAAATTGATAAAGCATATAAAATGAATATAGATAATACTACGAAGAGACGCAACTGAATAAATACAGAAGTCAACTAGAGTGAGAGTGATAACTAACTTTTATTATACAGGATGAACTTTAATAAACTACAAAAATGAATTTAAAAATCTGTATAAAATTATGAGTTATTGAAACAAAGCAATACACACCCATTAGCGCCTAGTGTTGCCAAATGGCAACGTGATTCATTATGTGGTTTTGCGGATTAAAACTTGCAACGGAAAAGTTGGAACGAGTAGTGCATTTTCCATTCGTTACTCGAAGGTGCTGTTCCAACAGTGTAGAACGATAGAGTCGTGTATCCTGAGTTGTTTCGCTTTTACGTGAATTGTAGTTTGGCAATTTTCAAGTATGGCTGAAAATCCCTACCTCTGATTAGAATAAGTATGTTTATATTTGGTTAACGTTTACATATTTTTTTAATTTCGTGAAATGTTCGAAAATGTTTAGGGAATATAGTGCTACAGTTACATTAGCTTCAAACAAAATAATGTTATAAGAATTACTTTGAATTTTCTGTTATTGCCGTACGGCAACGCTAGGCGCTAATAGCTAGTAAATTTACTTACAACGTTTCATTCCTTTTAGGTGAGGATTTTCGCTTGCAGGAGCAATGTATATTGCTTTAAGTAATAATATTGACGCAGATATGTTCAGAGAACCTCCAAATCCTAACATACCTTTGAAGATTCAGGAGATGAGGATACTGGCGGGTAAGCAAAATTAATTCTTACGAAATATATTTCATTACTATGATTATTTCACTAATTTCAGATTGCTGGATAATTTATCATCAAAGCAGCTACGAGCAAATGCAGAAATTTTTCTTACTGATAACGAAAGAACCGGCGTGGATTATGAATCTATAAGTAATACCAATTTAGAACTTCCAACTCAACATAAAACATAACGTTCAGTTGAAGGTGACACATCATTGGGTAACAATGTCGAGAAGTGGATATCAGAAGGTCTTTTGACGAAAAAAATGCAACAACAATGGGAAAAGGGTGCCGATTCTGGTTGTGAGAAAAAAATACCATTTCTAGATCCCGATTATGATAAATTTATAAATATGTCAGCAGTGGATGTTTTTGAGTGTTTCATAGACCAAGAAATAATTGACTGCATAGTAGAAGAAACCAGACGGTACGCCCTGTTTTGAAATTGTGTAGATCCAAAAATTACAGCCGACGAGCTACGGTGTTTTATCGGAATTCTTTATGTTAGTGGATACAATAATTTACCTTCAAAACGATCGTATTGGGATCTAACGATGACATGCGAAATCAAGCCGTGTTCCAATCCATACGAAGAACAGATGTTTTAAATTTGTCGTTTTATTCATTTCTGCGATAATACAAAAATAAATAAGAATGATAAAGCATGGAAGATATACCCTATGATGGAAATGCTAAAGAAAGAGTGCAATTGGTACACCACAAATGTATTAATATTAGAGGAAAAAAGTGGTACTGACGCTTATTACCTGGATATTGTATGTGGCAATGCAAAACAGTTGGATTATTTAAAACAAAGCAAATAATAACAAAATATCACAGAATTCAAAAGTGAAATAGCGAACATATAATTGATGAGGTACCAAAATCCAGCAAATGGTCGGGGACGATATCCTTCACCAGCGCCGTAACTGAATAGTAGGGTTTCAGATGAAGTAAGATTTGACAGATAAGATTATTGTGTGCAACATACAGGTGATAAAAAGAAGAAACGATGGGCCATGCCTAACTGTAAGGCAATTATTCGAACAATGTATTCTAAATGTAGTCTAGGTTTATGTATAGATTGTTTTATACCTTACACAGACGATATGTTCCTAAAAGTGCATGATTTACTTTTCTATTTGAGTATTATGTTGTTTGAATAAACTTAATACACAACTTAAGTGTAGTTTTACTTAAACTGATCGCATGAACGCCTAGTGTTGCCACATGGCAACGGTCATTTTACAGCAGCCGTTCATGAAATTTTAACATTTTGCAATTTAATACCTAATGAACTTATTTTCAACAATTTACAATAAAAATCTATAATTTCAAATTTTAAAGAAATCGGGCGTTAATGAGTTGATTTCAATCGATATACGAAGTAACGAAGCCATAGAGTTGAGTGAGCTATTAATTAGAACGTTGTGGCATCATTATAAGTAAATATTTCATTGTAATGATAAAAAATACGGGTACTGGAAAAATGTAATTGTATCGAGTGACAAATCACACCAATTACGAATGATATTCTCCGTTTCGTTTGTTTTTGGAAATCTTTACGTGTTCAGAATGTCTAAGTCACGATTGTGTTAATGGTATAACAATAGACTTAATTGGTGATGTTCGGTATTAGAAGATAAATCCAAGGGAATTTCGAGATCTTTGGTATTAATGTTAATTATTCTTAAAAAATTCGATATACATTATATTTTTGAATCAGTAGCTTTATTCGATTATATAAAATTGTGTACTACAATGAAATTACTGCCCTGCTACTTCACTATAAATTTAATATTGTAACAATTAATATCAATCATATCATTCGCAAATTCATTATTACACGTCCAAACGAGTGTTGAACATTATATTTTATGATAAATTACCAGTTTTTAACTTAATCCGTTATTAACATTGTTTACCATTTACGCCCTGGGCTCGAATTGATTAGTTGCAGCTACAAAGAATCTAATGTTACAAAATAAAAATTTTCGTTAATGTAATTGTAGCGGAGTGGTTGATTGTCAAGTCGTTTGTTAAGTCTGTAAACATTCTTTATTTGTTATTCATTCGTAAATTTCATTAAACATATGAATTTATAATATAAATTTATTTATAATGGCATTTCTAAATATCTTGTCAGTTATGGTTAAGGCAAAGAACGTAATTACGTTCTTTGGTACAATACGATTTATTGTTTTTCGTATTTACTTTGTCTTTTTTCGTTAAATAGGTAGTTAATGCATTTAAGAAACCATGTAGTAATTTAATTTTTTTTTAATTTACCTAGTCCCGCAATTAATATCGCGGGACATATATGTCCCAATAGTATGTTTTGGTGGGATACATGTGTCCCAATAGTGCTATTAAATTTTTATAGGAAATGTTGCAGAAAAATAAAATAAACCAAAACGAACTTATATCATTATTGTTTATTGCACAATAATGCAGTTTTATTGATTATAACTATAATATGGAATTATCATATAAATAATATTATATAATGCATAAATGTGAAATGTTGAAAATGTGAAATAAAGAATTAGGAGTGATATAAGGAAAAGCAGTCCATGCACAAAGGCACATCACATATTTGGCATAATATTTTGTTCTTTTTTCAATTTTTGTATGGGCACATCTTGTACATCTTCGACGAGTTTTTCCATTGTTGGGTAAATGATCACCTACATTTACCATTGTTTTGGCTCTCTTCGTTGGTCTACCTCATGACAGTTTTCTTTTTTTTTTTGAGTGTTTTCTTTCCTAGCGAAATCATCTGCGTGGCTACACTGATGAGAAATATTATAAAAGGAAGTTTTATATGTCTAGTTTCACGGAAAATTATATATGCGTTGTATAAACCAGCCATAAATAATTTATAGAACATTTTTCTCCACCATTTTTGACTCTTTCTGTCTAAGTCGTAAAGCGAAATCATCTAGTCGGCGTGGTCCACACCTCCCATATACTTGTTACAGGAAGCAATTGCTTCTGGGCTGTGATAGGATCACGATTTTCTAGCGATTTACCGTCAAATTTTTGCTGTTGAGTTGAGCTGTATGGATGAATTTGTTTTACGTGTGTCGCGACCTTTCAGGATGGTGTTTCGAGCTTAAGTTTTTTTTTGTTTGTGAATTACTATTCCGTAATTTAAGGAATGAGGTTTGAAATCATCGATAATTGGTTTCTAAATTTATTGAGTTTTTCGTAATATTGCATTTAAATTTTGAGAGATTGTTTTCCTTACTGTTCCCCGGTTATTGAATGTTGAGTAGTGTTTTATTTGTAAATAGTTGTATATAAGTTTAAATAATGTTTATTTCGTTTGATTTCCTTAAAATTTAATAGAAAGTTTTGTAAAATTAAGTAACTTAAAGAAAGAACGTAGATTTAAATGTATTTGATATCATTCGGGCGACATGGAGTCGGTTAATTGCATTGGTTCAGTTTAATATTGAGTATGTTGGTTTTGAGTCATAAAAATAGAATGTGGGACTAACTGTTTGCACTTAAATGAAAATACCGTTGATTCTGCTGACGTTTAAAATTTTGAAAATTATCGAGCCCTTACGTTTGAGAACAAAATTTGTGGGTAGGGGGGTATCATATCTTCTCCTTCCGTTTCTTAATTGGTGGAACTAGATTAAATAAGATCTTTTGTGAGTGGTGGGATTCGAAAATCCAAGATGGAATTTGGTAATAATTTGGGGGATTCGGCTTTTGACAGCGCTCTCGAGGAGTGTTACTGGGACGTCTGTTGGTACGGCTTAAGGGGTTGGTTAGAACGTTGATAGATTGGACCTTTTGGTGTTTAACGAACGAAATTTCGTGTTGTGAGGGTAGTTACCTACTTTTTGAAGAAAACCTGTGAAGGGATTTTAAGTGAAATTGTTCAATCACCAAAGGACAAGACCTAGTGCCGATTTCGATTTTACGTAATCAAGTTACCTGGGGATCACCGTCGTGTTATTTTAGTGCTTCTGTGACTCGTTGGTTTATGTCGCTGTTGCGGACTTATTAAATTAACGTTCTTGGAGTGCCACTTAATTGCCGTGCAGGGCGTGTTGAAGTACAAAGAAACTTTCGCATAATATTAATACTAGATTTATATAAATAAAGTTAATAACCTTTTGGGATTGATAGTGTGAAGAAAACTATTTAAAAGATAAAAGTTATCGAGCAAGTTGAGCGCACAATTCATTATTTTAAAAGAAGTTTTTAATTAATGCAGTACCACTTTACCGAGATTCAATCAAGGAACCGTTTGAAAAAAAAGAAATAGTCAACATTATCACTCATCATCTTGTGTCAGACTAGGGAGATTCCGTATCCGTAATAGCAGTAGTTGGTCACCGGGTTCATTTTCGATTGTGGTAACACAGAAGAGGTGCTAACTTAGACATTAAGGTAGTATAACATTGTATTTTATTGAGTATTTTCAAGATCTTTTGCGTGTGCCTTAAATTATTTTCTTTGTTAACGAAGGTTTGAATGCGGAGTCGGTTACCTTTTTAAATTAAGTTGTTGCTTTGGTTTAATTATTGTAAGTAATCATAATTCTGACGCTCCGCCTTTACACTCTTCATTTTTGTATTAAAGGGCAATTGACCCTGAAGTAGTGTGGTTTAATAATCCACGAAATATTTAGGTTAAGCAATTTAGAACGGCGTTACGCAGAATTCTGGCCAGACCTTCCGTCGCCAATTAAGCATTTGTTGTTTTTTTTTATACGCATTATCGTATGTTTACATTTATATTCTTTTTTTTTAATTTATTATAGCTTTGTTTAGGTATCATAAATTTGTTTTAATTCTGTGAAAACCCCTTTTGTGTTGCATAAAAGTTTTTTTTTTAATTGCAAATTTACCGGTAATTTAGGAGCTTAAGTTTTAACGTAACGAAGTTACAGTTTCTTTATTGAGTGATAGCGTTAATGATATTCAGTGTTTTATTCGACTTCTAGTTGACTATGAATTCATTTAGGTTGCATCCATTAAGGGTGATTTTTTTGGTTTGTTTTGTTAAGATTATTATATTATGCCTAATTATTTATACTGAGGTGTAGTAACGTAACATTATTGAGTGATTAACACGCTTTTATTTGTCAGGCGTGTAGTGCTATTTTGAAACCCTACTTCAGGTAGTTTGCTGAGTTGCTGTCGAGGACACCTGGGATTGATTGCGGGTAGGTAGGCGTATGTTTTTTGTATGTTTAGACCCGCTATGTATTCGTAATTTTGGCACGACGTCCCTTATTTTGACTACCAAACATTCCGGCTCCCTTAACCGATCTGATTACGTCTTCATCCCCTACTTTGACTTACGTACGATTTACTATTCTGGATGTGCAAAATTTATCAACATCTTACCCGCTCCCATACGCTGACTGGTCGTCGCAAAGAGGTCAATTTTATCTGTAATCCCGTTCTACCACCCGTTTATACCGTTACAGGGCAGTATACTTTGTTCTTACTTCCCTCCTTCATTTTTCTTTCAACAGTTGATATATTTGCTTTGTGACAATTACTGAGGACCAAAACTTTCTTACTATCTTGCCAACGGCAAGCTAATATTCCCTCAGAACTAACCATGGCTTCACTCTCGCCTCGTAACAATGCGGCTGAAAATCTGGGTACATTTTTTCTATTTTTTATATGTTCCAACTGCTGGAAAAGGTAAATTTCTTATCAAATTTACGGAGGTAAAAAATCTGTTAAAGCAAAAAGAAACGTTTGGATCTTTGACAGACTTTACTAATTTTAGTACAACTCTTTCTCCAAGCGTTCCTCCTGTACTATCACTTTCTTGTCCGATGTAAATATTTGTATCGTAAATATATCCAGTCACGGCATCGCATCTAGTCCATAACTTTATACCACGTTTTATCGGTTCCATTGGTAAACATTGCTTTAGGCTTGACCGCCATTTGAATTTTGTCGTAGTTTCGTCTATAGACTGGTAAGGGCTATATCACTCCTGGCAGCAGGAAACGTCTTTCTGAAGCAATTTACTATATCTTCGATGTAGTACCTTTTCGAATAATTCGCTGGTTTCTCGGGCTCATTGAAAAATAATTTAGACAACAGTAGTTGGAATCTATCCCTTGCAATCGCACTCTTTATCATATTATTTCCAAGGGATTTGTTTTGTGACCAATACATGTGAAGTGCTAGTACTATGTTATGAGACATTAGAATTGTGCACCCTAAAACAGTCATTATTTCTCCTCAATTTGTCTCTACAACCTTTTCTCTTTTTTTTATTATTAGATTTCAAAATTTAAAGCCTCTTATTAGTACATGGTGCAATATACACAAAAACGTTTTTTGGTATTATTTTTAGGACTGTTTCCAATTCCGTACTTCTTCCATTGACGTCACATAAAATAGTAGGCGTTCTTTCAAAAGGTAATTTTTTTCTAGGTATAAAATTATCTACAACCAAACTCCACGTAATTTTTGTATTTGAACAATTGATATTTTCATCATTCTCCAGATTTTTATCAGCAATTTCAGGTTCTTCAATCTTGTCTTCAACATCATTGGCGTCATCTGAAAAATTATCCTCTTCAATGTCCGAATTTTCTGTCGATTCTTCACCACTTTGGGCTTGATAATCTTCATCTGCGCTGTCATCACTATTATAGAAAGGATCATCTTCATCAGAGTCTTCGTCCATATAACTGTCTTCTGCAATCTGGCTTATTTCCTTATCAGTAAGACGTTGATTTATGCTATAGAAAGCACGATTTAATTAGAATAAATAGAAATGGATAGATTTACGATTTATGCATAGATTTAATTTGAAATGGATTCATTTTCTTTATTAATTATTGTAAAAACATAATTATAAATCATATACCATTACACAACAACAGTAGTATACGTGTACTAATGGGACATAATAAACCCGCACTATAATACTAATGGGACAACTATGTCCCGTTGCTACTAAATACACTTATTTATTTATATAGAAAGACATTAAATGTAAATACTCACCTTATTTTTGAAAAAGCACACAGGTAAATATGATGACGATTTAAATTTACGATATAAATCACTTTATTATTTGAAATATACTGCAGTACATGTGTCACCATCCACGTATAAAGCAAAACTGAGTAATGTTATGCGATATAAACCAACTAAATAAACTTGTCTAAACCTGCAAAATGTGCAGTACATAGATATACATACAAACTACGAAATTGTACCGGGACAATACTAATTCGAAGGTAAATGACTCCAGTAGTATTTTTTAAAGTCTCACTGGGATATATGTGTCCCAGTAGTATTGAAAGGTATTAATTACTACGGCAACGGGTGTCTAATCGTAAAATTACCATTATACATTTAGATACTATTAATGGCTGACTTGAAATTTGTTTTAAGTTAACGCGTATATATATATATATATATATATATATATATATATATATATATATATATATATATATATATATATATATATATATATACAGGGTTTATTTTAAAATCACCGACAAACGAAAACTGGCGATTCCATGATTCAAAATAAGACAAAAATTATCATAAACGCTTTTCCGAAAATGCTTCCTAACCGAGATACAGGTTGATTAAAAATACTTTTTAAGGTTTTTTTAAGATTCCTCCAAAACTACAAAAGATATTACACTGAGATTTGGTACACCTAAATGTCTAATTAAATACAATTAATCAGGTAAGTTTGAGTCAACTGACTCCATCCAGCGGCGTAGAATATTTTAAGTTAATCACTTTAAGTAAAAAAAACGCACGCCCCTGGTTTTTTGAAGAAATATTTCTTTGATAGATTCAACATTTAATTCTGCAATTAAAATCTTAGTATTTTTTCGATTCGGCACCCCATTTTTGAAATATTTTGCATTAACATAAACGACCACATTATTCAATAAAAATCAAAATTTGTTTTATTTTGCAAAAAAATAACGCAGTTAACTATTAGGTACATTATTAAAGAGATATTGAAGGAATCAAAAACAAAATAATAATTATTTTTATACATGTTGTTCAAAATGTCCTCCATCCTTTTGAATACAGGCTTGTATTCTTCTTAACAAATGAAACCTAAAACACTGAAAAATTTGTGGCATAACCCTAATTTCATCCCATGTCATCTGTATGCGATTCCAAAGTTGCTCTCGATTATCAATTTGAACAGAATAGACCCAGATACCCCCCACACAAAAAAAAATCCAATGGGTTTAAATACGGCGATCGTGCCGGTCACGGTACTTCACTTCCTCGTCAAATCCAGCCTCCAGGGAACCATGCATTTAAAAATTCTCTGACGTTTCGTATAGAATGTGGTGGTGCACCATCATGCATGAAATACATGTTCATTCTAACATCTAAGGGTACGTCTTTAAACAATTCTGGCAAATCTTCTCTCAAAAAATTTAAATAGAATTCGCCAGGAAGTCTTTGTGGAAAACGGATACGTCCGATTAGGTGACCTATCCAAATATTTTCGATAAATCTATGTTGGTGAGCTGTAACTACAGTTGTATGCTGATTTTCATCTAAGCATTTGTGGGAATTATGCAAGTTTATTATTCCATTTCGGGAAAAAATACACTCATCAGTGGTCAATAAGTTTCTAACAAATTGTACATCTTCAGCATTTTTATTTAAAAACCATTCGTGAAAATTGATTCGACGAGAATGGTCAGCAGGCAATAATGCATGCACTTTTTGTAGGTGAAAGGGGTGTAAATTTTGTTCTCGTAAAGCTTTCCAAGACTTGCTATGCGGCACGCCAAATTCTAAACCTAACTCGCGTACTTATTGATGAATTTTCATAAACTCTATCTAAAGTTTTGTTTCTCAATTTCAATTCAATTTCCTTTTAAACTTCCATACTCTAACAATTTACGATGAATGGTTCTAAACGTAGTATGATGTGGATGTCTTCTATTTGGAAATCTTTGTTCATAAAGTCGAGCAGCTGCACGAGCATTGCAATTAGTATTATCATAACATAAATGCATATCGACCAGTTGTCGTTTGGAATAATTCATTTTTTCACAGTAATTAGACACAAACAATGAATTACAAAACACGCGTAAATGCAACTATTTTAGTAAACATAAAATACGTAACTGTCAAATGCAAAGCAATCTCTGATTTATTTAATTTGGTTATTACTGAATAATCTAGTCGTTTATGTTAATGCAAAATATTTCAAAAACGGGTGCCGAATCGAAAAAATACTAAGTATGATTTTATTTGCAGAATTAAATGTTGAATTTAACAAAAAAATATTTCTTCAAAAAAAGCAGGGACGTGCGTTTTTTTTACGAGTGATTAACTTAACATATTCTACGCCACTGGATGAAGCCAGTTGACTCAAACTCACCTGATTAATTGTACTTAATTAGACATTTAGGTGTACCAAATCTCAGTGTAATATATTTTGTAGTTTTTGAGGAATCTTAAAAAAATTATTTCTTATTCAACCTGTATCTCGGTTAGGAAGCATTTTCGGAAAGCCGTTTATGATAATTTTTGTCTTATTTTGAATCATAGAATCTCCAGTTTTCGTTTGTCGGTGATTTATATATATATATATATATATATATATATATATATATATATATATATATATATATATATATATAATATATCCTTGCGATATCACAGGCTCACGTTCCATTAATATAAGTAATTTTGATTGTAATCTCATTATATTTAGAATTTACACCAGTTCTACATACATAAAAACAAAATTTATATCGATTGGCGCTTGAATCTCGGTAGCGCGGTACTCTAGCAAAATACAGGTCGTAGGTTCAAATCCTACTCGAGGTAAACTTTTTATTTATGTATTTAATAACATTAATAGTAATTTTTAATTACATATTTAAGGTAAATGATAATTTACACTTGTACATTTTATGAATATTTAATAACGTGTCTGATTTATGTGATTCGCTTTAATATAAAAGGTTACTGCTATGCCATTCATGCAAAAAACTTCAAAACAATAATACAGAATTAATTAGATTTACTAACTAGTTGTTGCTATGTTGCAACTTGGTGGTTAATGTATGGACAACTCACAAATCATGCCTGTGTGGATTTATATGAAGAAACCGGCGCAATTAACGTTTTTCTTTATATTCTTTTCTACTTAAATATACAAGGAGTCCCAGGAGTTCGTACTTAAAACTTGGGAGATGTTACATCTAATCACAAAACCTTCATATAAACGTAAGTCCAATAATGCTACGTTTCCGAGATACATAGAGAGTCAAAGTTCCAAAAAAAAGTTTATTTTTGAAATATCTCCAAAACGAAAAAAGGTATTTTTCTTGTTATAATATATCCTGGTATAATAAATAGGGATATAAAGTACATTGGTTTTAGCTTACGTTTCTATTATATACAGTGGAGTAGAACGCAAGGGGAAGTACAAGCTTTTAATCCCTAATTCTACGCCAATGGCGTAAATTGAATTGTTTTGTTAAAATCCGAAACCATGATGTTTTTCAGATAAAAAAGGTATACTTCGTCTAATTCGAAAACTTTAACAGTTTCTAACATATTTACATTTTTAGGTAGGGAAACATCAAAACTTAGTTATTATAATTTTTGTTATGAACGAATAAGTCCAAAGGTAAATATGTAATTTAAAAATTATTATTAATTTTATTAAATACATAAATAAAAAGTTTACCTCGAGTAGGATTCGAACCTACGACCTGTACTTTGCTAGAGTACCGCGCTAACCAACTGCGCCACCAAGGTTCAAGCCCCAATCTATGTAAATTTTGTCTTTATGTATGTAGAACTGATGTAAATTCTAAATATAATGAGAGTACAGTGAAATTACTTATATTAATGGAATGTGAGCCTGCAATATCGCAAGGATTCACACATACCAAAGCAACTTGACTAATCTTTATTATTATAAATTTTTGTTATGAACGAATAAGTTCAAAGGTAAATATGTAATTTAAAAATTAATAATAATTTTTAAATCAAAACTTAGTGTTTCGAGTAGAATACACGTAATTTCAGGACATGATAGATCTTATAATTTTAACACAAAAGTTTCATATAAAAGTAAGTCCAATAGTGTTTCGTTTTCGAGATAAAGGGTGTCAAAGCTAATAAGCTATCTAAGTACTTGGCAATAAGTACCTAAAAATGCAAATATCTTAGAAACTGTTAAAGTTATCGATTTATACAAAGTGTGCCCTTTTTATCTGAAAAACATCATAGTTTCGTATTTTAGTAAAAGAAATTCAATTTACTCCATTGGCGTAGAAATTAGGGATTGGCAGGTTGTACTGCCGCTATCTTTCTACGCTACTGTACATAATAAAAACGTATTAATAAGCTAAAACCAATGCACTTTATATCCCTATTTATTATACCAAGAACAAGAAATATACCCTTTTTCGTTTTGGAGATATTGATTTTTTTTGTAATTTTTACACCCTGTATCTCGGAAACGAAGAATTATTTGACTTACGTTTATATGAAAGTATCATCTCCCAAGTGTTTGGTACGAACTCCTCGGGCACTTGTATACAGACCCGAATTTGAAGTGAGCCATACTAAATATCGATCAAGTTTACAAAGCCGTAACTTTTTTATTTATTGATGGATTGTAGTGATTTTTGAATTATTTTTCCTACATTATTTAGCTTCAAATGTTGGTTTAAAATACTTTTATTTTCTTCATACGCTCCCTCTACACGGTGATATACGTGAGCAGGTTTTTTCAACTTTTTCGGTGGAGTATCTCGGTCTTATTGAACACCCTGTATATTCACTGTATGGTACAATACCTATGTACATTTGTCGTCATCATACCAGTTTTTAAATTTTAGTTCTATCTTTTGTAGATCAAGAGATAAATTGAAAACACAGTTATATTTACACTTGTAATTTCCGACTTGGTCAAAAAGTTAAAGAATGTAAAGTTGACTTAGACAAAATTATTTGCTGTTTTTGATAAATTGTTGGCACTTCTGTCTTGGACTGCATTGGGCTGATTCAGGTAGGTGTCTCGCGTAGAGAAGTCAGTAGATGTTCGGGTCTGCCAAGGTGTTCCGTAAATCGGGCTTAGAAAAAATATCTGGAAAAACACCAAATTACACACACGGCGGAGGACGACAGCGTTGCACAACTTCTGCAATGGACAGAGAACTGTTCTGCAAAACCAACATTTGAATCCGACGCAGGTAAAACAGATTTCGGTTGAATCAAGAGGAGCTAATGTTTCCAATGCACTATAATAATTAAACTTAAGGAGGCAAATTTATCTTCCAAACGCCCCGCCCGATATTCAAAATTGACTGTGATACATAAAAGAATTCGTCTACAATTTTCCCGTGACCACCAATACTGGAACAATGTCGAGTGGTCAAACTGTAATTTTACAGATGAATCGCGTTTTTGCTTACATTCATGCAGTAATCATAAACACGTGTGAAGACGGAAGAATGAGAGGTATGACCAGAATTGCGCTGTAGAACACATTTCTTTTGGTGAACACTCTGTAATGGTTTGGGGAGGTATTGCAATGGGCATCCGGAAAATCGAATTGCTCGTGTTTATTAACTCAATGGTGAATGCTCGAAATTATCTGAATGGGATACTGGAACCAATAGTTCTGTCAGGGTTCAGCATTGGACGACAATGCCAGGCCTCACCGCGCTGGTATTGTCAACAATTTTTTAAGAAGCATGGTATTACACGAATGGTATGGTCTGAATTGTCTCCATACCTCAATCCTATAGGTCATATGTTGGACGCTCTTCCAAGAATAATTTCAAGTCGCCTTCATGCTCATAATAATGTCAACGACTTGGCTATTGCTCTGCACGAAGAGTGGGACGCTCTACCCGACGACCTAATCGGCAGGATTATAAGGAGCATGCCAGAGTATGTGATGAAGTATTAAGGGCTTAAGGAAGAGCAACTCATTATTAATAATAATAATAATTCTTAACCATAGCTTAAGTTTAGATAATTGATGTCACGATTATGTTTTGTGATTTCAATATTCAGTTATTAAAATGTCGATACAACTTTTTTTCAATTTATCTCTTGATCTATAGAAGATAGAGCTAAACTTCAGAAACTGGTATGATGACAAATATAGGTAGCTAGTATATTATAGACTAAATATACAGTGTGTTTGCTTTATGTTAGACAGATCTTTTAAAGCTAGCTTCAAACCGGTACCTTTCACCAATTTTTTTAGTTTTTTTATTTTCATCTGTAAATAAAATTATTTTGCATTTCCTACTATCGCGGTAACTTGCGTTGCTGCGGCAAAAAATCAAGTGATACCTTGTACGAATAAGTTCAAAAAATGTGTAATTAAAAATTATTATTAATTCTATTAAATACATAAATAAAAAGTTTACCTTGAGTAGGATAGTACTGATTAAGGGCCGGTTCTGGACCAGTTCAAGGTCACTCGCCCTCTGGTGGTGGGAAATGTAAGCGTTTGGATTTCTTCAAGGTCAAACTTTTGGCGAGAAATTTAATTTTCAGGAGCTCGCTAAAAATTGCAATGTCACCATCCTCATTTTTGGCGGGAAATCTGTCAAGGTCAGAAGCTAAAAATAGAAATTGCAATCATCATATTACAATTCTTAGAAGTCTAAAAATAGTGTGGTCAAGGTCAAAGGTTATTGACCTACGGTGGTGTCATATTACATTTCTTAGAATATAAAAAGGTGAAAAGCTATAAAATAGAAAATCTAGGAATAGAATTTTCAGGGTAAAACTTTTTGGCGGGAAATATAAATTTTTGGAGCTGGTCAAGGTCAAAGCTAAAAATAGAAATTACAATGTCATCATCACATTACAATTCTTAGAAGTCGAAGCAGAAGCTAAAAATAGAAATTCCAATGTCATCATCATATTACAATTCTTAGAAGTCTAAAAATAGTGTGGTCAAGGTCAAAGGTTATTGACCTGTAGGGGTATCGTATAACATTTCTTAGAAGTATAAAAATAGAATCAATTCATGAAAACAAGAAGAATGCGTTGTCTGTGCTAAAAAGTAGACCAAGGTCAAATGGTGCTTATATTGACTAAACTCGGTCAAGGTGAAATAATTTACTAAACTAAAAGTAAGTGTGTATTTAACAAGTTTAAACATGTTGTCATAGGTACTTAAGTCAAGGACACATTTTTGTGATATAAACCACAGCGATGTGTGAATAGAAATTGTAATGTCATCATCATATTACAATTCTTAGAAGTCTAAAAATGGAGTGGTCAAGGTCAAAGGTTATTGATCTGTAGGGGTATCGTATGACACTTCTTAGTGTTTCTAAACTAAAAGTAGGACAAGGTGGGTATTTAACAAGTTTAAACATGTAAGAGGTACTCAAATCAAGGACAGATTTAGATCAAAATTTAAAGCTAAAAATAGAAATTGCTAGGCCATCATACTACAATTCTTAGAAATCTAAATATAGACTTTTCAAGGTCAAAGAGTAATTAATGACCTGCAGGTGTATCATATTACATTTCTTAGGAATATACAAATAGAGTCAGTTTATGGAAACAAAAAGAATGAAAGGTTGTTGTCTATGCTAAAAGTAGACCAAGGTTATACTACAACCCCACCATGTGTAAATTACAGATGAGTCATTTCCTCAACAGTCTTTTGTCCTAGTACAATTGCGAGCAACAAAAAGAATGAAAGGTTGTTGTCTATGCTAAAAGTAGACCAAGGTCATACTACAACCCCACCACGTGTAAATTACAGATGAGTCATTTCCTCAACAGTGTTTTGTCCTAGTACAATTGCGAGCAAGTAAAGTCGTTATAATGCAAGCAGCAATATCATTCCTGGAGCGATATACAGGAATGGACAGCATCTCCTGATGGTAGCAGTTATTGATTATCAGATGCAGATTAGCTTATTGATGCAATTCTCAAAGCACACTCTCCCTTCTACCATAAAGAATCGTGATGCAGTAATATATAGGACAGTTCTGGTGTCAACTCAAAATTCAAAAGCGTTCTCGAATCAGTAAAGATGGATCTATCTGCATTGAACAGTAGCACTTTCTGTAAATCCTTCACGAACGTAAAAGACTTGGAGGTGGGTGCAAAATATAAAGTGATTGATATGAATACCATCGACACAAAGTATGGTAAACATATTATCATTGAAACCCAGAACTTTAAGTGCATACCTCCCTTACGATTTTATGAATACTTCAAAAAAGAAGATCGGATTGAAAAGTTTAAGCAATATCTGGTTGGGAATGACGTACACATTACCAGCGCCGGAACTGTAGGAAAGACGACTAATTTAACATTTCTGTAAAAAAATAATAATAATAACATATATCTGTGTATAATTGTTTGGAAATAAATTGTATATTTTTTGTTGCAAAAAAAAATGTACAGTCCTAGAAAGATGCGCTCCTGATGCGCACCTAATTCCCAGAAAAAAAAATTTTTTTTTCAACGCAGTTGTGTTTTATAAGTGGCAATTTATCAATTTCATGTATAAATTTTCCAAAATATAAAAAAATGACACTTAAATTAGCCAATTCCATTTTGAAACAACAAAAAGCACTTAAAACACACCTTTTTGTACTTACGTAAGCTCAGAAGAAACATGTGCATGCAATTTATCCATTTAATGTATCGAAATGCTCTTTAAATTACTCAATTCAATTTTGAAACAACAAACTGCACTTAAAACATGACTTGTTTGATTTTCGATGGAGCGTGGGTATTACTGCATTAATAATTGTAGGATAATGAACGCAGATAATTTGCTTTGAAAGCATTTTATGCAGGTGTGAATGCGAACATTCTATTTTTATCTTAGTCCTCATCCTTTGCGCTGTTATTTGTTTAGTCTATATACAAAAAAATCAGAATTTTTGACTTGACGATTAAACTGCTATGGTAAAAAGAGTGCGCCATTGACAAGATATAATTTTTTTCACATTTTTTTTTTAGTTTTGAGAAAATTCGGAACTGCTATCTTTTGCGCTGTTATTTGTTTAGTCTATATAAAAAAATTCGGAATTTTTGACCGAACGATTAAACTGCTATGATAAAAAGAGTATATTTATTTTAAAACATACAATTTTTGTTTACATTTCATACGGCAGATAATGTTATTCACCTTTTCTTTGTAATAGTTTTATGTGATAATTATAAGGTTACATATCAGTTTAATGGTTAAGTTAAATTCTGAATTTTTGTATATAGACTAAACAAATAACAGCGCAAAAGATAGCAGTTCCAAATTTTCTAAAAACTAAAAAAATGTGGAAAATCTTTAAGGCCTTCTTTTACTGTGAAATATTACTATCACGATATAAAACGTACATTTCTTATATTTACCAAATTAATTGAGCATCAAAATAGTATTACAAAACTTTAACATATTTGTAAAATATTTGTAATATGGTTTTTTTCTAAAATAGATTCCAACGATTTTTTTATGAAATAAAGTAACAGTAACTCTCACACCTGAAACGTAAAATTGACAGTTGGTTATGTTTAGTGATATCACCAGTTATTGAATTTACAAGAAAATAATTTGATATGGTTTTATTTGATACTATTAAACGGAACATTGTTAAGGATACTTAATTTTTTGTGACATAATTTAATTACAAGTGTTTTTTTTCTGTTTTATAAACAGTACCTATACTAATAAAAAATTGCAATATATGTGGTTTAATAGAAATATCCTTATTTTATTAATTAATTAAGATAAATTCAATTTTAGTATAGTGAAAATTTGGAACGTTTATGCAGTAGTTGGCTGAAGCCAACAACAACAATTTGTAAATTGTTCGGTAGAACATTGTAATCACCGAAAATGTGAATAGTATCAACTTTGATGTAGTCAGCTCAAAAACAGATACCTGTTTTTCCAGCAACAGGCAGAAACAGCTCAAAACAGCTACCCGTTTTCCGAAAACAGCTCAAAACAGACCTAAAACCGGTACCCGTTTCTCAAAAACAGGTATCTGTTTCCCAGAAGCGGTAACTGTTTCCCACAGAAAAGCTCAACGCAGCAGACTGAAAACAGTTTAAGTTCTCATTATCCAAAAAAATTTTACACAAATGCTTATTCTTAGATAACATTTATTTGATTGTACACTCATCATACATAAATACATACATACATATGTATTTCACGCGGTAAAATGGTCAGTAAATTGTGAGCTTTCAGATGTAACTAATCTAAAAACAAAAATTTCCTAAAAACTATACACGCTAATTTAAATCGGTAGGTCCTCTAAAGTACGGAACAAGTTTTCACTATTTATTTTAGCGCGTCTTATTTCTTCTAACTGTTGCTTAGCCTCAGCTAAAGTAACAGTTAAAACTCAATATGTTTGGAAATGCTATCTTTTGCGCTGTTATTTGTTTAGTGTACATGCAAAAAATTGGAATTTTTGGGTAAAGGACTACCGAGTTATGATTTATTAAGCAATTGGCAACGTTTACGTACATATAATTGCGCCATTGGCAAGATACAATTTTTTTCACGCACAACTTCCGTATTTTCAAAGAAATGGAGGCTTGAATACATAATGAGCAATTTGCTCTCCATTATATATAGCTAGTTCCTTAGGTGTAAATATATTTCTTGCTGCTCTGAATCCTTGCACATCAATTATAACAATCATTACTTTTCCATATTTGTCTGGTTGTCTTCGTTAGCGCGTTGTATATGCGCTAATGCAATCGTGCAGTATTTCTACATGCTACATTTAAACAAATAGAACTGATTTTCTGGTTAGGTTTACACTCACTGTTACAATAGTAAATACGTAAGCGATTTTAATGTGCAAAAACAGTGCTTTAACATATATACTTTTTAGAAAAACATGATGTCGAAGCGAATGATATGTGATTATAAAATTTAAACTTATATAGAAGGGTAGACTCCACGAGGATACCCGAGCAATACCGAGCATGCACAAAGTCTGACAATACTCACAAAGCCAGTTACATGTGTTATTGGTTAAGAATGCTTATTTTGCTATTCCTAAGAACCTTGAAGAGTCTAACATAAGAACTGTAATATGATACCTTCTCAATACCTTGTCAATAAAAGTTAACCTTGAAGATTGGTTTGTATGAATTGTACTATGATACCAATAAATTTTAACCTTGAAGAGCTTAGCCAATATCCCTGCAGACACCATATTATACGCTACATTTTTTTAGTCTCATTAATAGCAGCTCTTTTCATTATGATGTACCTACTCTTCATTTAATCAAAAAATAGAAGACATTTTTTTTGCAACAAAAAATATACAATTTATTTCCAAACAATTGTACATAGATATATGTTATTATTATTTTTTTTTTTACAGAAATGTTAAATTAGTCGTCTTTCCTACAGTTCCGGCGCTGGTAATGTGTTCGTCATTCCCAACCAGATATTGCTTAAACTTTTCAATGCGATCTTCTTTTTTGAAGTGTTCATAAAATCGTAAGGGAAGTATGCACTTAAAGTTCTGGGTTTCAATGATAATATGTTTACCATACTTTGTGTCGATGGTATTCATATCAATCACTTTATATTTTGCACCCAAGTCTTTTACGTTCGTAAAGGATTTACAAAAAGTGCTACTGTTGAATGCAGATAGATCCATCTTTACTGATTCGAGAACGCTTTTGAATTTTGAGTTGACACCAGAACTGTCCTTCTAT
Source organism: Vesta saturnalis (assembly GCA_036346205.1). Taxonomy (NCBI): domain Eukaryota; kingdom Metazoa; phylum Arthropoda; class Insecta; order Coleoptera; family Lampyridae; genus Vesta; species Vesta saturnalis. The sequence goes on along the minus strand of JARFJB010001914.1, from coordinate 72,130 downwards.
ATATTACTGCATCACGATTTATGGTAGAAGGGAGAGTGTGCTTTGAGAATTGCATCAGTAAGCTAATCTGCATCGATGATCAATAACTGCTACCATCAGGAGATGCTGTCCATTCCTGTATATCGCTCCAGGAATGATGTTGCTGCTTGCATTATAACGACTTTACTTGCTCGAAATTGTACTAGGACAAAACACTGTTGAGGAAATGACTCATCTGTAATTTACACATGGTGGGGTTGTAGTATGACCTTGGTCTACTTTTAGCATAGACAACAACCTTTCATTCTTTTTGTTTCCATAAACTGACTCTATTTGTATATTCCTAAGAAATGTAATATGGTACACCTGCAGGTCATTAATTACTCTTTGACCTTGAAAAGTCTATATTTAGATTTCTAAGAATTGTAGTATGATGGCCTAGCAATTTCTATTTTTAGCTTTAAATTTTGATCTAAATCTGTCCTTGATTTGGGTACCTCCTACATGTTTAAACTTGTTAAATACCCACCTTGTCCTACTTTTAGTTTAGAAACACTAAGAAGTGTCATACGATACCCCTACAGATCAATAACCTTTGACCTTGACCACTCCATTTTTAGACTTCTAAAAATTGTAATATGATGATGACATTGCAATTTCTATTCACACATCGCTGTGGTTTATATCACAAAAATGTGTCCTTGACTTAAGTACCTATGACAACATGTTTAAACTTGTTAAATACACACTTACTTTTAGTTTAGTAAATTATTTCACCTTGACCCAGTTTAGTCAATATAAGCACCATTTGACCTTGGTCTACTTTTTAGCATAGACAACGCATTCTTCTTGTTTCCATGAATTTATTCTATTTTTATACTTCTAAGAAATGTCATACGATACCCCTACAGGTCAATAACCTTTGACCTTGACCACACTATTTCTAGACTTCTAAGAATTGTAATATGATGATGACATTGGAATTTCTATGTTTAAAAATTTATATTTCCCGCCAAAAAGTTTGACCCTGAAAATTCTATTCCTAGATTTTCTATTTTATAGCTTTTGACCTTTTTATATTTCTAAGAAATGTAATATGACACCACCGTAGGTCAATAACCTTTGACCTTGACTACACTATTTTTAGACTTCTAAGAATTGTAATATGATGATTGCAATTTCTATTTTTAACTTCTGACCTTGGCAAATTTCCCGCCAAAAATGAGGATGGTGACATTGCAATTTTTAGCGAGCTCCTAAAATTTAAATTTTCCGTCAAAAGTTTGACCTTGAAGAAATCCAAAAGCTTACATTTCTTACCACCAGAGGGCGAGTGACCTTGAACTGGTCCAGAACCGGCCCTTAATCACTACTTAGGGTTTGAACCTACGACATCTGCTAGAGTAGCGGCTCTAACCCAATGAGATATCGAGATACAAGTCCCAATCGATGTAAATTTTGTCTTTTTGGGTGTAAAACTGATGTAAATTCTACATATAAATATATATTTTAATACCTTGCTTGTTTCGTGATTATGTTCTGTTTGAATTGCTTTGACTTCTAGACATTTGCTCTTTTGGGAAACCCGGAAAGCAATGCATGCAGGACAAGGATTTTTCTTTTTAAAAGTTCTTACCTCTTTTATATAATTTCCCGCCTTTCGAAATTTCTAGCCTCCAGAAATGCAGCAATATTTAGTTTTTTAATTCTTGACTAAGTAATAAGCATCACGTCCCGTTTCCAATACCAGATACTTTGAAAATATTTTACTTTCATATTACTTCAACGCTCTGTTTACATCTTCAAAATTTTTGAAGGTCTAACCCACAGAAAACACCATTATTACACACTTTCACACTACTTACTTAATATACAACAAATTAAGCAATTCAATGAATACAATTTTAAATTTCCTGCTTGAATGTTTTATATAAACACTGTAAATGAAACGTAACAAATTATTTATAGGTTATGTTTTCATCAAACCAAACGCTCTGCCAGGATTATTGTAAATTCCGGTGTACCATGACGTCATCACACAAATATCAAGATGTTACCGGGATTTACTCGGGTACCGGTACCGGGAGGTTAGACAGCGTAAAATGAACATACTGCTAATATTTTCCATATTATTTTTTCAGCCTACATCACTGGTGACGTATTTATAGTAATAATAATAATAGTGTATTTGCCCAAACTAATCAAGATTCTATTTCCAAGACAAAGAAAAATAACAAAAGGTTACTAGTGATATTGTTAGCCACTTTACTTGCGATAATTAAATTGTTTATTTTAATTTGCCTCAGTCTAGCCCACTCGGGTTTTATACTCGCAAGATCGGGTTGGGTTCGTTTGGATAGATAGTTTTGGCTAAACACTGTTCACATTAATGATTAGAAGGTAATGCTTTGATACTTATATTAACCTATTCCTTTTATTTTTCGTTCATTTTAATTTGCCTCGGTCTAGCTCACTTGGGTCTTGTACTCGCAAGACGGGGCTGGGTTCGTTTGGATAAATAGTCTTGGCTAAACACTGTTCACACTAAATGATTAGAAGGTAATGCTTTGATACTTGTATTGACCTATGCTTTACAAAGCTAAGTGTCTAAACTTAAGACTAAGCTAAAATGAAAGAATGAAAATAAAATAGGTACAATAAATAAATATAAATAAACCTTTCCTGGGACGCTCGCTCTGGATGGACGCCCTTGGACGGCAGGTGGTCGGGTCAACGGATCCTGAGACGTCTCTGCGGGAATTGGAATTAATATTACACTTATGTCTATTGAGTACTCGAGTTATAACAAAAAATCCTAACACTGATGACTTTTTATAATTTATTACAAACTCTTAAACCTGCCCTGTAAACGGGAGCCGTTTTGTAATTTTAACAGTGTTACATAAGTTGAGGGCACCGATCGCGCTTGCGTTTGTGAGAAGGTCAGTTTCAAAATAATCAATAATTTAAAGTAACTTTGGTGCGCATGCCTACTCTCATATATGGTTTTGCTTTCACACTGAATAGGTGTATTCCTTTAAAGGGAGTATTTATTGAATGAATTTTTGTATTTGTATAATATAAAAATGTAACTTACTACTGTTTGTGATATTTAAATAAACAAACTACTGACGTACCGGGTTCGGGTTGATTAATTACGGTATTGAATATTAACTAAAGAACTACAGGAAAATGTTTTCTACATTAATTCGATTACGCATTTAATACGTACGAATTTCTTTACTTACACGTCTTATTCTAATTGTTTAGCTGGAAAACGACTAAACTTATTACTCACACGAGATTTCATCATTACGGCAGCGGAAGTAAACAATTATTTCAATTATTATAAGTTTTTGTTATGAACGAATAAGTCCAAAGGTAAATATGTAATTAAAAATTATTGTTAATTTAATTTAATAATAATTTAAATTAATAATAATTTTTAATTATTTCAATTGTCTGGTATAAAATAAACTAAGGTGTTCAAACCTTCGGGAACGAGTTAGTTTTTTAGGTGCGTGAAAACTTACTCGCGATACGGGTACGTTTATCTTATCGGATTTGTTTATTGAGAAATATTATTAGAAGGACTAACGTTATGTGATATCTAACGAATTTTAATCGGTTCGCGAGACGTTTGATGCAATTAATTACGTAAACACACAGCGGTATTTCGGAAGACGGTAGAATTGAGGCGATGACCTTTCTCCCCACCAGAGTAAATGAAAGATGACTACTGGGCGTCAAAGCCTGTCGTTACACCGTCCAATTTGTGTATTATATAATGTTTGTTTGTGATGACTTCAGGATGTAAGCCCGTTGTAACATCGGCTGGTTTTTGTATTATGTAATATGGTGCAATAAAACGTACGTGTTGTTAACCTTAGAGTATATCGACCAGCAGCTCGGTTATATGAAGAAAATTTTCAGGGAACGGCGGTGGAGTATCTCGATAAATCATGCACGACGTCAGAGATAAACTAGCGCAGCGGTCGACAGATCGGCGGAACTAGGTAACGCGTTTAAGTGTGGCTAGCGCGCGCGGGAGGCGGGGACGGCTTCTGTGCGATGTTTTTTGAAATCTACGTCGGAGGGGATTATAAAATTAATTATTTGTTGATTTATGTGAAATTAGATTAACATGGGACAATTAGTAAATAATTATAATAAAATACTTATCTTTTTTGGGATTTTTTAATGGTGTACTTTAAATTATACAATCTAAACGTTTCGATAACACTTACAGTTATCTTCGTCAGTAGTAATGTTTGTTAAAATTGTTAAAGATGTAGTAAACAATTTTGCCAAATTTGAAAAATTCAAACATAAACATAAGCCTGCTATTAATGTAACAGTTTGAGAAACGTATAAGCCAACTATAAAATTGTAGTAAAGAATAACTAGGTCATTAAAATTAAATATTGTTAAACTGCCTCAAAGATGACAAACCAGAACACTCTCTACGACGAAAGCTAACAATGAAATTTGCCAGCCAAAAAACACATTTAACAAAATTTAATCGAGTTATGATGTAAGTGTAAAGTTGTGAAAAACTTCAATTTTAAAATGATAGAAGCATTCACAAATCCAAACATTACATCAAAAACTAACCCAGTTAAATCTAACAAAGAGATATCTTTATCAATAATTGGAAGTGTTATTTACAATGAAAAGCACAATGCAGAACGTTCTTTGTAATTTTTAATTTCAATTTAATTTCAACTACTTATGTTAAATTATAGTGCTGTGGAAACTTAACATGTAATTGGTAAAGCATTTGCTTCAAGGTCTAGGAAAAACACAGCAAAAAACCTAGACATACCAAAAGTTGAAAACAAATTAAAATCAAGGCGTATCATTATGCTCTTTTAATTATAAGATGCCAAAACCTATTTAAACGGAGATTTTCTTCTTGTCTATTAAAATTATTCGGTGTTTATATATTTCAATAGCTTCACGTTGCAAACGAACATAATAATGGTTTGTCTTGACAATATTTTCATATTGTCAAATTGAATGTCATGATTTAGATTATTCAGGGCATGGTCAGCCACAGCAGACCTCTCTGGTTGACCCAATCTACAAAATCTCATATGTTCTTTGCGTCTTGTATCAAAGCTACGTTTTGTGGTCCCGATGTATACTTTTCCACATGAACAAGATAACTTATACACTCCGGAAGATGATAAAGGGTTTAACACATCTTTAGGTGATCTTAAATGTTCTTTAATTTTTCTTGTAGGTTTAAAAATAGTCCTAATGCCATATTTGATTAGGATTTTTTCAATTCTATTTGTAACATTAGCTATAAAAGGAAGAAAAGCAGTACCAACCTTAAAGAAAAACCAGTTCTTAATGTTGGTAGTACCAACATTAAGAACTGGTTTATTTATTGATAAAGATATCTCTTTGTTAGATTTAACTGGGTTAGTTTTTGATGTAATGTTTGGATTTGTGAATGCTTCTATCATTTTAAAATTGAAGTTTTTCACAACTTTACACTTACATCATAACTCGATTAAATTTTGTTAAATGTGTTTTTTGGCTGGCAAATTTCATTGTTAGCTTTCGTCGTAGAGAGTGTTCTGGTTTGTCATCTTTGAGGCAGTTTAACAATATTTAATTTTAATGACCTAGTTATTCTTTACTACAATTTTATAGTTGTTATACGTTTCTCAAACTGTTATATTAATAGCAGGCTTATGTTTATGTTTGAATTTTTCAAATTTGACAAAATTGTTTACTACATCTTTAACAATTTTTAACAAACATTACTACTGACGAAGATAACTGTAAGTGTTATCGAAACGTTTAGATTGTATAATTTAAAGTACACCATTAAAAAATCCCAAAAAAGATAAATATTTTATTATGAGTGTTAATGGTGAAAGTTTACATTTTCATAGTAAATAATTAATTCGAAAATTTTTTGGTAAAGAACGCTTTACAATATTGATCGTAACTCTTAAACGTACACTCAAAACAAAACTACAATTGTATATTAAAGAACGGAAAAATATTGGGAACTTTTGAAATTAATATCAAAGATTAATAGAGGAATAACTTAAGATAAAGTTCTAATTTCGCTTAATGCATAATGATTTTAGTTGCCACAGATGACATACAGGGACTGATTTCAACGTAATAGGGTATCTGTACCAATTAATGAACACTTAGTACATGTTATATGGGTAACTCTGTGTTTTATTTGAACAACTAAACAATTTAAAAGATCAAACAGGGGATACAGTAGCGACATCGATTTTTAAATTAATTCAAGGTTTAAATACAATACTAATACATTTATGTAAATGTTTAAAAATCGACCAAATGTGAACACTTCATTCCATAATATTCTACAATGAACGCAATTTACTAAAACGCGCTTGAGTACTGCGAATTATATGTGAAGAAATTTGGTGTGAAATTATTTTCATTGGTGTTTTTTTTTTAGTATTTCTAATCTATTTGTCAACATGGTCTTAACGCAATCACAAATTCTGGACATTTTATGGTTAGTTTTATGGAGGATTCTATACAAATGTTGTGCAACCATAAAGGTTTTCTAAAGACAATTAAACGATATCCTGAAGAGAGACCTTCGAAAAACAAACTCATTTGATAAATTCCTTAAAAACAGAAGTGTCAATTTTAAAAATTGATAAAGACCATCTGGGGCCTGTTGCACAATATTATTGGGTTTACTAGTTATAAATTACAAATTAAAGGTTATTAATTATGAATACTAATATATTCTGTTGCACAATTACCTGTCCTTGTACTTTTAAAATCCGACTAATTTTATTAGAAGAAAATTTAATAATATTAGTAGAGTGTACCACCCCTGTCAAATTTTGACATTTTTATTTTAATTTTTTCTGTTAAATAAATTTATTGAAATGGGTAAACGCGACGAAAAGCGTAAATTGAAACTGTGTGTGTTGACCAAAATTCGTGAAAAGAAAATAATAATTATGCCCTTTCCTTGGGATAAGTATCGACGAGTGAAGAGTGGACATACATTCGTGATATTTGGTGGTGTAATAGTCGGAAGTCCACAACGGTCTTGACCATTCATAACGTGCCTAACAATAAAATTCCTCACCTAGTTGTCAGTTTTAATGTTAAAGGAGAAAATAAGTAATAATAAAAAGACCGGCGCGGGGGCGGTAAGGTCAATAAACTGAATGATGTTGATGCAGAAGTCCTTAATATAATCGGAAAGGGTTCTCCGGTTGTGGCAGACTTGCCCATTTTAGAATCCACGCACTGGAAACCGTATACATTTCATTCATTATATAAGTTTTCCACACTACTTGAGGTTTTTTAGAAGTATTCTCAATCCAAGCTATCCCAATCGAAGAACCCATTCAACCAGAAAAAGAAGAAAAGCCACGGATAACCATCAAGAAAAACAGACTAAACTTAGAGGTAATTTAAAAATTTTCATCTACTCATAGCAATACTAATTGAGTTGTTTTGAAAGGTAAGAAACGAAAGGAGGCTCAACCAGTATCATCACCTGTGGATGAAAAGGGGATGAAAGAGGAAACTACTGGTGCTGAAAATATACAAAACTAAACTAGAAGCGAGAAGGCTTGAGGTTTCCATGGAGTTGCCTCTTAGTGTACATAGCGCTAACTTTCCCCGTGTCAGCGATTTATGCGTCAGTGGTGATGATCTCTTTCTTATTAATTGGTTAGGTATTACCTATCAATTATATAATAAGAGATCACCAATATGCTCAAGATTGTTATTTAAATTAGGTACTTTTGTTGTGTTATTTTGTTAATCTTTCTGTTTTTCCACGTTATTATAAATATAATTTAATCGTTCATCAAATTTAATATTTGTTGTTGCCTTAAAGGTGCCGCTGGCTGGGGTTGTTCGTTTATCTCGTCTCTAGAAGTCTGGTCCTCATTTGCCACGTCTTGTTCATTATAGTCTTTGTTCTCATCCAAGTCTTGATTTGTACGAAAAAATTGTAAAGAGCATTTAATTTAATAATATTGCCAGCATAAGGTTGCACTCGCATATGGTTAAGGCACAAGAATTTTCCCTTTAAAATACCAAGAGCTCCTTCTGTTACTTGTCTTGTTCCTTTATGGCGACGATTGTATCTCTCTTCCGCTATGTTGTTTGGATTATGGTGATGGGCTCTTCTTCAAGCCACTCTTTTAAGGGACGCTGCCTGGCCACCGGGCGCGTACGTAAACTTTCTGCTACCATACACAAACATGCAATTTAGGGAGTGGTCATCATAACGAATGATAAATATAGCTTCATGTTCAAAAGGCGCATCTATTAGAATTAACGAACCGTCAACAACTCCATTAGGTGGTAGGCATGTATACTCCATGCCAGCCGGCGATTTTCTGAGCTCGGTAAGGGCTGCCGGTTACCTTTTCCATCATCCTTAATGTATTCTCATCCTTATTCTTCCTTCTCGCCCTCACTGTCTTCCTATCGGATTAAAAGTCCCAAATTAAAAAACAAGATGGCTGTGGTTTCTAGGGTTATAAATTCCGGACATAAAATCCTGCCCCATTAGGATGTCCGAGAGGGCAGGGCCCAAACGACCTCAGTCATCGAAAGTATGAACTTTCTGATACACTACTGCAACATCCGCGGTATCAGGTCTGATCTTAATGCTATTCACCAACATCTTGAACAATTACAACCTGATATTTTGTTACTATCTGAAACACAAGTCTCCTCTGAAAGCTCCGAGTCGCCCGACTTGCAATTTCCTCAATACCACATTCACTCTAACTTTCGATACAAAGAAGGCGTATGTGCCTACATTAAGGACAGAATTGCTTGCAAGAGGGTTTCTTCCTTAGAAAATAAAAATTTTGACGTGATTTGGTTTAAACATTCTGGTCCTAATTTTCTGAAATTCTACTGTTGCATTTATAGGTCTCCTAATGACAGTTACTTTCAAGACTTTTTCGATTACCTTAGTATGAAAGTTGACTTATCTCTTGTCTCAGTTTCCATCTTGCGATATCTCAATTGTAGGCGATTTCAATGTTCATAACTCTAATTGGTTTCAGTTTTCATCTACTACAAATCCCGCTGGTCGTAGTGCAGAAACATTTGCTATTTCATGTGATCTCACACAAATGATTTCTGAACCCACAAGAATCCCTGATAACCCTAACCATACTCCACATCTTCTAGATCTCTTTCTTACATCAAACCCTCTTGTTTATAAAACTTCCGTTCATTCTCCTTTAGGTCTTTACGACCATTGTCTAATAAAAATCATTTCTACTGTACCTAATTCCACTGTTGTTCGCAAAACCGACAGAACCTTGTGGTATTTTAAGTCAGCTCGATGGAGTAATTTACGGGATTTATTTGCAACCTTTCCATGGCGTGAATATTGTTTTAAGTCGTCCTCTTCTTCGGTCAACGCTCTTTCAGTATCTGAAGTCATCCTCATGGGAATGGAGTTATACATTCCCAAAAAACAGTACCGTATAGGTCATTCACGTTCCCAACCCTGGTTCAATAAGGCTTATGCTGATGCAATATCTTTAAAAAATAAATATTACATTAAATGGAAATCTAATAAATCGGTCGACAGTCATGTAGAATACGTTGGTGCTAGAAATATCTGCAAAAGTGTCATCACTAAAAGTAAAAAGTTGTTCGAATAACAAAAATGCGATGAACTAGCTACATCTTCTTTAGGCAGTCGTAAATTTTGGTCTTTAGCTAAAGCCATTAGTAAAAACTTTGGAACATCTTCATTTCCCCCCCTGACGTCTATTGACGGATCGGTAGTTGCTGATTCTGTAGACAAAGCTAATGTTTTTGTGAATTTGTTTGCATCAAACTCGTGTTTCAATGATTATGGAAAAGATGTGCCCCTAGTCAACTCTTCTTCATACGCTATGAAACCAATTTATTTTCGGTACAAGCTCTTGGAATCGATCAATAAGGCGACTGGTCCAGACGGTATCCCAGCTATTGCCTTAAAGAAATGTTCCCCCGAACTAGTGCCAGTCCTATCTAAGGTCTATACGATCTCTATGTCTTCTGGGGAATTCCCTTCATCATGGAAGTTAGCAAATGTTCAACATATTCCCAAAAAAGGCGATAAGACCGATCCTTCAAACTAACGACCAATTGCCATCACTTCCATTTTGTCTAAAATCATGGAAAAAGCCGTCAATCAACTACTCACGTTCCTTGAAACTAACAAACTCCTTAGTGACCACCAATATGGGTTTAGGCAAAGTCGTTCAACAGGCGATCTTCTTTCATATGTAACTCAAGTTTGGAGCAATACAGTAGAGCAGTCCGGTGAGACAGTTGTAGTCGCTTTAGATATCTCAAAGGCATTTGACCAAGTTTGGCATACGTGTTTACTTGCCAAACTCACCTCGTTTGGGTTAAATGATACGCTCATCAACTGGGTTTCTAGTTTCCTTGATAAAAGACAAATACGTGTCGTAGTTGATGGCTTTTTTTCAAAAGAAGTTAGCATGAACGCGGGCGTACCACAGGGATCCGTTATAACGCCTACACTTTTTCTGCTGTACATAAATGACCTTATTTCTTCAACAACTAGCCGCATCCATTGCTTTGCTGACGATAGCACTCTTTGTCAGGTTGCGTTAACGCACCCTGTATGTGAGATGTTATAATGACGTGTATTACGTGTTTTGAGTACGGGTGTATTGAGTTTGAACGAAAAAAAAAATTTTTTTTGTGTATACGCATAATGTATGTGGGTGGGTGATACGCCACTGCAAATTTAGGAGAAATATTATTCAGTATGTAGATACGTGCATTTGAATGTTATAGAGACATTGGTGTTGGAATAAACAGATTCCGATGAATGTAAATGTGAAAAGAAATTTGTCGATGGGACGATAATGTTTGCTACTGTGTTGCTACTGTTTTGCTACTGTAAGAAATGGAATGTTGGAAGATAGAGAAGTAATCTTGGCCAGAAGATGTGATGTATAAGAGTAGAATGTTTTAGAAAATATGTAGAGAAAGATTGGGTATGTTTAAGTGTTAATTTCAGAAAGTTTTCGTAATGTTGTGCAAGTTGTTTTGAGAATACGTGTATCTATATGGGATTTGAGACCTTAGACGGTACTTATTTTTGCAAATGTTGCGGAAGGAGATCGAGCGCATGCGGGAGATAAGCGTTAACAGTTATGTAATGGTCCAGAGTGGCCACTGAATGAATGTGATGACGAAAAATGGCTTCTTCATAAAGTAATTGTAAAATTTCTAAGTAAGAACAAATATGGCGATGTATTGTAGTTATGAGCGTGGTTGTACAGATGGTAGTAACAGTCGGGACTATGAAATTTTGAATGAATACTATTGGAGAATATAGCGCGGAAGGAAGACATGTTTAAAGATGGATGGCTGAAGGTATAAATAGGAAAGTCAGAGACTGACGTAGGGTTAGTTAGTTAGTTGGTTAGCTTAAGTTTTGGTTGTCGGTGAGAGACGCGCGCGAGGTGATGTGTTAAATTAGAATGGGTTGAGTTGGAGTTGTATTTGTGAATAATATTGAAGGCAGTCATTGTTTAAACAACTGCGTAACCCGAAAGGGGATGAATCGTGTAAGACATTCATAAATAAAACAATTAATTAAATTGAGGTTGAAGATAAAATTAGTTTGTTTATTTTCAAGAAAGTAAAAAGTGCATAAGCAGATTTATAGAAAAAGATAACAGTTGTTATGTTAAAGTGTTGATGTGCGGCGCGTGTTCTTGTACCGATATTTAGTTAAAATTATTTATGGGACCACCTTTAAGTAAACGAAATTTTGGTAGTAAATTAAGCCAATGTTAAGGTAATTTTATGTGACATTAAAAGTTTATTTGTGTAAGGAATGGCTATATTGTCCTAACGGTTGCTAGAAATTTTAAGAGGCAACCAAACGTGTACAGATTATTACGTGTTATTGGACTATTTGTGAGTACAGAAAGGAATAAGTGTTTGTGAAATTATGAAGCACTGGTTATGTGCCGTCAGGCAATTTAAGGAATACAAATGGACTACAAATAATTGATTTACGGGAAGAAAGAAGAAAGAAAAGCGTAGGATTAATTAATGGACAAATTTTAAGTAAGAATTATATTTAAGGACCTTGAAAATTCAGTTAAGCACGATTATCTCTTTGTTTAGTTCATTTGCGTAATGTTGGGTAATCATTAATTAGTTTAGAAGCGAAAAGATAATCGTTCTCGAGTTATGTTGTTTTGGGTTGTATAGTAGTAAGAATTTTTGCAGAACGTTGTATTGACAGTGACGTGTGGTTTTGATTTTCAACCACACTGTTGTGGTAGATGTAAATATATTTGGGTTTGTTTCTTTGTCATTTGTTTATTATTTTATGCAGGACAATATATATTTATCGTTACCTTTTTATTTTGTTGTTTATTTAGCCAGTCATGAGATACATTTGTGACGATTACTTAATTGGTGCCCTAGTTTGTTTTTGACAAGTTAAAATGTAGATTTTGCATATTTTGGATTTTAAGATTAATGAACAACCTGAAAGGTTATATTTGCCAGGTTGATTGCAAAAATGTTCATGTTAGTTTCGTTAACGCAGTACACTAATGACGGATCAGCTGTTAATTAAAGTTTCATTAAGTACAACTAAGAGAGATGAGTTTTGAGAAGTTACATATTTACGAATGTTAAATACGATTCAGAAGTGTTATAAAAATTAAATTAAATTTAAAAGATATCGTTCATGTTAGAAATTTTAAAAATTAATTATCGATCTTTGAATGAAGAAGCATTTTATTCATTAATAAGTAGAAATTTAACTTTATATGTATACGAGGGATACGTAGAAAATATAACTGTTGGTTACGTGAATGCAGTTGAATTTGAGTGATAAATTTTATTTTGGAAGTTTTGGTATACGAGGTGTATTCAAAAAGTTTTTAATAACCTGGGTAGTACTAAATATACTTGAGTTTGAGTTGAATTGTTTTGGACGAGTGTTTGTTTTTGAACCCTCGTGTAAGAGTTTACTGAGTAAGCACAATCCTACTTTCCACAATCAAGTAGGGTTAATTAACATCCAGCTTAAGACAATTATATTAGCAAAGTTTCGATTGTGGTGGCGCCTAGAGACATATTTTCCCGGACTGAGCTGTTTGAATTTAGGTGTAAGGTGTTTGAGCGTATTAATCATTCATTTTGCTTATTATTTCGACCACGCCCATCTCCCTGTTAGCTGGCTTGGCAACCCGCTTACATTAGTAAGCATACACGACGCCTAGTGCGGTTTGGACGTGTAACATCTTCACTGTAGTTCATCTCAGTCTACTCATAGTGATAATCCACCTTCTATGTCAAATCAAGAAATTAAAGCTGAAATGGCAAATTCAATCAACAAATACCTTCAACGTATTCTCGAATGGGGAAGCAATAATCTATTTAAATTTAATGCTAACAAAACTCAGTGTTGCCTTATATCCGCCAAAAAAGATCGATCATTTCCTGTTGTAAGTATGAATTGATCAGTTCTTAAGTTTTCGGACTCTTTTACTCTGTTGGGTATGACTGTATCCAAATCTCTCATGGGTTGACCATCTGTCAGCTACCAAGACAGCTGCTCGTAAAATAGGCTTTTTGTACAGATCTAAGCAGTACTTTACCTCTCGACAACTCCTTCTGCTGTATAAGGCCCAAATTCGGCCTCATCTGGAATATAATCCTCACCTCTGGGTTAGTGCTCCCCAATACGCTCTCGATATTGTTGATCGTATTCAAAAGAGAGCGATTAAGCTTATAAATGACCCGTCCTTAACTTCTCACATACAGTCCCTTGAGCATAGAAGGATGGTTTCAGTTCTTTCTTTGTATTATCGTTATTACAACGGCTATTGTGCTACTGAATTAAATTCTTTGATACCATCTCGGGGTATCTTTGCGAGAAACACTCGGTTCGCTCATTCACATCATCAGTATGCAGTACAAATCTCCACTTGTCGTACCAAACGGGCGCAATCCACATTTTTCAACACGGCTTCTAAACTCTGGAATGATCTCCCAAGTTCTTGTTTTCCTCTCGCTTATGATATGAAAAAATTTAAGGTAGCTGTTCATAGGCATCTATTGGCAATTCATTATCCCTCTATCCATCCTCCTAAGTGTTCCTGAGTGCTTTAGCACGATAGGCCTAATTTAGCCTGTTCAGGTACACAATCATAAAAAAAACATACATGGGAAAAATTTGCAATTCTGTAGAAACTACGTATTTCTTCTTCAACGTTTTCTGGAGTGCTGCTGTTTAACAGTCATTGCTTTGCTTCTTGCACTGTTATGTCGCACCCCACGACCTGGCTTTAGTATCAATTCTTCAATTTTCTCTGAGGACATTCTGAATTTCTGCACAAATTCTACAGTAGAATCGAACTGAAAGTTCATACAGTTACTAATTTATTCATTTCTGTCATTATGCAATAGCCACTTGTAAAAGTCATGAAAATATACTCATATTTTTTATTTTACGACTTGTACATTTAAATTATTACTGTGGTTATTGTGCAATAGGATTTTTACAAATTAAAGAAACTACAAGATAGATATTATTGCTAATAAATTGATTGTGCAACAGGTCCCTGGTGCAAGAAAATCTGATAATTAAGAGTAATTTTGAATATTTGCAGCAGTACACCAAACGGAATAATATTCGAGTGTTTGGAATTAAGCAAGAACCAGCAAAAAATATTGACACAATATTAATAAATCTGTTTAAAAACCGAGTTAGTCGAGATATGAATCGCCAAATTTTCAGTTATCGTGACCGAACTATTGTACTTCAAAATAAAAAGCTTTTGAATAGTACAAGTGTACGTATCACAGAAGATTTAACTAAATCAACGTTGATTTTGTTTAAATATGTACAAGTTAAGTTAAAAAAAATGTTTGGACGGTAGATGGACTTATTTTTGTTAAAAGTGGTGGCCAGTAGTATATTATCCTTTCTGAAAATGATTTATTAAAACTGAGTGATCGCGTAATATGATTTACCGCAATACTCGCACTGAATGTTTATTTATATTTTTTATCCTCCAAACATACTAAGTGACATCGAAAGAAGAACACCCAGTAATAATCAATTTATTTCAACAATTTTTGGTTTACAAGTGTATTCGAGTTAGACTAGTAAACGATCAAAATTTGATTAAAATTAAACTGTTAACTTTTTAAAAAACTTATTAATGTGTTGCGCCACCACGATGTCTTATGCACTCATTAATCCGTCTGGGCATACTTCTAATGAGGTTATCGGTTTTCTCCTGAGGTATCGCATCCCGTGCTATCTGTAACTAATAATGCAGACCCACTAGAGTTTGTGGGGGTAGGGTAAATTGAGTAATCTTCCCATAATATCCCAGACGTGCTCGATGGGTGAGAGATCGGGAGATTTCGGTGACTAAGGCAACAAAGCAACGTGATTGGCCTCAAACTTAGCCAAAGAAGCCCTAACAACATGAGGTCGTGCGTTGACCTATTGTAATATGCTGTTGGGGATGGTCTGAACATAAGGTACAATATGGGGTTCTACGATCTCCTGGATGTTACCTCTAATGGAAACCAAAGGTAACCTACTTCCAATATCAATAGCCTCCATACCATAACTTCAGCTGTGTAGTGCACGTCTTTCCACAAAAAATTGGGGATCTTGCCTTTCACCACGCCGTCTTCTCACCCTTGCATGACCGTCAAGCATGCACAAACGAAATATGGACTCATCACTGAAGACAATTGAATTCCATTTTTGGTCCCCATTTGCCCTTTTTCTACACCACGCTAGACGATCACGTCGGTGTCCAAGAGTGTCCAGGAGTGGTAGCACAAAATGGGGGCGGTACGAAAAGAGTAAAAAGGTTCTTATCCGGCGATGAACAGTTCACATCCTAATCACCCTTCCATGTTCTACAAACCACTGCTCAGCAATCGCCCGTGTAGACGAGAAGCGGTCCCGTAGAGCCTATACTCTAAGACGGCGATCTTCAGCTTCTGTGGTTCTTCGAAAACGTCCTGTACCTCTCGCTCTTCGTGTACGGCCCTCTTGATTCCATGCCCGAACACAGACTGCCACAGTGTTTAAACTCCATTGCGTTTTATCGGCTATATCTCACATAGACAAACCAGCATCTCGTAAGTCCACAATTCGACCCCTATCACACTCGTTTAACTGCCGAAAATTTTGGCGTCTTCGCACTCGAGGCATCGTGATTCAATTAAAGGAGCTTTTTGTAATGTGTTTTACACGTCTTAAATGACAACTGTAGTTACAAATGATTTTAAGTCTACGTGATCGTAAATGTTTTTGAAAGAGGTTAACGCAAAAACCGCAGAATAACATGGCTAAAGAATTTATCGTTTTTTATCTTATCACAAACAAACGTATTCCCAAAATTTTTTACAAAATATTCATTATTACTGGATGTTCTTCTTTCTATCACTTAGTATATTGTAACGAATCTTTTACGTTCTTCGTTCATTTAGTTGATGGCTTTCTCCATGATTTTCGACAGAATGGAAGTGATAGCTATTGGTCGATAGTTTGAGGGATCGGTTTTGTCGCCCTTCTTAGGAATAGGCTGGACATCTGCTAACTTCCACGATGCTCGGGGTAGCATCTTTTAAGGACGATAGCTAGAATACCGTCAGGGCCAGTCGCCTTGTTTGGGTCAAGTTTATTGATAATTGATTCCAGGAGCTTGTAACGAAAGTGGGTTAGTTTAATAGCGTATGGGGTAGGTTTGGGCGACGGCACAGTTTTACCAGAATCATTTAGACGTGAATTTGATGCAAAGTAATCGACAAAGAGGTTGGCTTTTTCAGCAGGATCAGCTACTACAGCTCCATCGCGAGACGTCATAGGGGAAAAGGAAGATGCACTATAGTTTTTCCTGATCGCTTTAGCTAATGACCAAAATTTACGACCACCCAAAGGACGTGAGGCTAATTCTTTGCATTTACGTTCTTCAAACATTTTTTTGTCCTTGGTGGTGATACTTTTGCAACTATTCCTTGCGGCAATATAGTTGGCGTAATTTTCGGTCGATTTACTTGATTTCCATTTGATATAGAGTTTATGCTTTGCGATAATGCATCAGTGCAAGACCTATTAAACCAGAGTTGGGAACGGACATAACCTACGTGATTGTGTTTTTTGGGAATGTATAACTCCATACCCATCAGGATAACTTCAGTTATTGAAAGATCAATTTTTGAAGAGGATGACCATTTAAAGCAATACTCACGCCAGGGAAAGGTAAAAAAACCTCGCAGTTCGCTCCAGTTAGCTGATTTAAAACACCACATAGTTCTATCTGTTTTTCGAGTAACAGTGGGATAGGATACAGAGGAAGTTATTTCGATTAGGCAGTGGTCCGATTGACCAAGTGGGGAAAGGACTCTTTGTTTTATACACAAGTGGGTTAGTTGTAAGGAATAGGTCCAGGAGATGTGGAGTATGGATAGAGTTGTCAGGGATTCTGGTTGGTTTGGAAATAATTTGTGTGAGGTCACAGGATACAGCAAATGCTTCTGCACTATGATCTGTGGGATTAGTAGTAGATGAAAAATGAAGCCAATTGGAATTGTGGGCATTAAAATCTCCCAAAATTAAAAATCGCAAAATGGGAACTGTGATAAGAGGTAGTCTATTTTCAGACTAAGGTAATCAACAAGATCTTGGAAGTTGTTATCATTGGGAGACCTCTACAAACAACAGTAGAATTTCACAAATTGGGGCCCAGAATGTTTGAACCAAATCTCGTCAAATATGTTGTTTTCCAAAGTGGACATCCTCTTACAACCTACATTGTCCTTGGTATACGCACATACTCAGCCTTTATGTCGAAAGTTAGAGTGGAGGTTGTATCTGGGAAGTTGCAGGTCAGGCGAATCAGTGCTTCCAGGGGAGACTTGTGTTTCTGATAGAAACCGAATGTCCGGTTGCACTTGTTCAAGGTCTTGGTGAACATCATTAACGTTCGACCTTATACCACGAATGTTGCAGTAATGAATCCGAAGGTCGCTTGAGTCCTGCCCTCCCGGGCATCCAAATGGGGCAGAATTTTATTCCTGGCAGATCTTGCTCTTCTTAGTCTTGATTTTGGCATTGACGAATTTTTGTCCCCCCACCCCTCAGAATCCTTGGGACGGATAGACGAATCGACGTGAGAGTGTGGGCGTCTCGCCTAACTCACCTGGGGGATAGCATCTATTTTAGAGCTCGTCATTTTAAGGGTTTAGCCGTTAAAATGCTACACTAGGCAAGTGCGGGTTGGCGAGTACATAAGGAATAAAAGAGAAAGTGACCGGCAGTCCTTTCCAAGCTCAGAAAATTGGAACACCAATATCAAGGAGTCCATGGTAAAGATGGTGGTATTGCACCGGGCGACATGGGTATACATGCCTTCCACCTATGGAGTTGTAGAATATTAGAGCTGAAAAGGAAGCATTAATTAGTTTTAGCAGTTACGGAGACATGGTTGAAACCTAATATATCAAACAACTTTATTCATGTTATTGGCTAAAGTATTACAAGGGAGGGCCGTCACGGTAGAGGCGGTGACTTCTGTATTTTTATAAACAAAAATTTACTGTTTAAAAACATCAAAACAAAAATATCGGATGAAATAGAAGAACTGTGGTGATTGTGGGAGTTATTTACAAACCTCCGAAACGCTGTGGTTCATTCTTTCTAAATGCCTTAGAGACGTCAATTACAGATATGCGTATGTATAACGATTTTATCTTTTGTCTAGGTGACACCAATTATTTAGATTGTAGTAGCTATCTATGTGTAAACTTGTTTTCGATTTTAACATCCTTAGATCTAACACAAATTATAACTGAACCTACCTGAGTTACTCTTTCTAGTTCAACTTTAATAGATTATATAATAACTAGAAGTTACTGTGACGTTGTGGAAATTGAGATAATTGATATACACTCTGTAACAGATCATTGCTTAGTATTCTGTAAAATTGTCATAGAACATGTTAACAACCCAGTAGTTTACAAAACTTTTCGAGAGTTTTTTGATATACATTTGTTAGATAATTACTTGCATTCTTTGGAATATTGATGACAAGGTACAATTTTTTAACACGAATATTTTGGGAATATTAGACATAATGGTACCTCTCAAAACGTCCAAATTTACAAAACCGTGCACGCCCTGGTTAACGGATACTATTGATCTTACAACAAAGCGCTACAGCGTTTTAAACGGAGTAGAATCGCGTGCATTTTAAAATACATAAAACCATTTTGCCGCACTATATAAATTGCGATTGTTCAGTAGAAGCGATACAAGGTCGTCGCGCGTTGAATTCTCTTCCCCTGTTACCTCTGCGTGCAGTTGTACGTTATCCTTGTTCAACGAAATATTTAACTCTATCCCTTGGTTAGCAATTGTATAAATTAAGAAAAAGTCGATCTTTCCGTATTTATGGTTTTAATGTACAGCATTCTGTAAAAATGTTGCGTATAACGCTTAGAATAAGGGAGTTAACAAGCGTGCCATTTTTCCTTTATCACACGTTTTTAAATAATAGAAAGTGATGAAATCAGCATCAACCTCTAAGCAAAGGTTGTAGTTTGACATATACCTAGAAATTAAGGCAATCCATTAATTAGTGTTTCAAGCATTAATGAATTAATCTTGCGCGAAGAGTGGTAAACAATGGTATTTTCTCGAATATACAGGGTGTATTTTAAAATCACCGACAAACGTAAACTGGAGATTCTATGATTCAAAATAAGACAAAAATTATCATAAACGCTTTTCCGAAAATGCTTCCTAACCGAGACACAAGTTGATTAAAAAATAATTTTTTTAACATTTTTTTAAGATTCCTCAAAAACTACAAAAGATACTGAGATTTGGTACACCTACATGTCTAATTAGGTACAATTAATCAGGTGAGTTTTTTGAAGATATATTTTTTTGTTAAATTCAATATTTAATTCTGCAAATAAAATCATATTTAGTATTTTTTCGATTCGGCACCCGTTTTTGAAATATTTTGCGTAAACATAAACGACTACATTATTCAGTAATAACCAAATTAAATAAATCAGAGATTGCTTTGCATTTTACAGTTACGTATCTTATATTTGCTAAAATAGTTGCATTTACGCGTGTTTTGTAATTCATTGTTTGTGTCGAATTACTGTGAAAAAATGAATTATTCCAAACGAGGACTGGTCGATATGCATTTATGTTATGGTAGTACTAATTGCAATGCTCGTGCAGCTGCTCGACTTTAGGAACAAAGATTTCCAAATAGAAGACATCCACATCATACTACGTTTAGAACCGTTCATCGTAACTTGTTAGAGTATGGTAGTTGAAAAGGAAAGAAAATTCCGGACGAAATGCTCGTGTACCAGTTGAAATTGAGGAATAAATTTTAGATAGAGTTTATGAAGATTCATCAATAAGTATGCGTGAGTTAGGTTTAGAATTTGGTGTGTCGCATAGCAAGTCTTGGAAAGTTTTACAAGAACAAAATTTACATCCCTTTCACCTACAAAAAGTACGTGCATCCTCGTCGAATGAATTTTTGCGAATGGTTTTTAAATAAAAATGCTGAAGATGTACAATTTGTTAGAAACTTATTGACCACTGATGAGTGCATTTTTTCCCGTAATGGAATACTAAACTTGCATAATTCCCACAAATGGTTAGATGAAAATCAGCATCCAACTGTAGTTACAGCTCACCAACATAGATGTAGCGAAAATATTTGGATAGATATACTAGACGATCACCTAATCGCACCTATCCGTTTTCCTCAAAGACTTACTGACGAATTCTATTTAAATTTTTTGAGAGAAGATTTGCCAGAATTGTTTGACGACGTACCTTTAGATGTTAGAATGAACATGTATTACATGCATGATGGTGCACCACCATATTCTACACGAAACGTCAGAGAATATTTAAATGCATGGTTCCCTGGACGCTGGATTGGACGAGGAAGTGAAGTACCGTGGCCGGCACGATCGCCAGATTTAAACCCATTGAATTTTTTTGTGTGGGGGTATCTGAAAACTCGTGTCTATTCTGTTCAAATTGATTATCGAGAGCAACTTTGGAATCGCATACAGATGGCATGCGATGAGATTAAGGCTATGCCACAAATTTTTCTGCGTATTAGGTTTCATTTGCTAGGAAGAATACAAGCTTGCGTTCAAAAGGAAGGAGGACATTTTGAACAATATGTATAAAAAAGATTATTATTTTGTTTTTGATTCCGTCAATATCTCTTTAATAATGTGCCTAATAGTTAACTGCGTTATTTTTTTGTAAAATAAAACAAATTTTGAGCTTTATTGAATAATGTGGTCGTTTATGTTAATGCAAAATATTTCAAAAACGGGGTGCAGAATCGAAAAAATAGCAAGTATGATTTTATTTGCAGAATTAAATGTAGAAGCTATCAAAAAAATATTTCTTAAAAAAAACCAGGGGCGACCGCGTTTTTTTATACTTAAACTGATTAACTGAAAATATTCTACGGCACTGGATGGAGTCAGTTGACTCAAACTCACCTGATTAATTGTACGTAATTAGACCTCCTTTAAGTGTACCAAATCTCAGTGTAATATCTTTTGTAGTTTTTAAGGAATCTTAAAAAAACCTTTAAAAAAGTATTTTTCAATCAACCTGTATCTCGGTTAGGAAGCATTTTCGGAAAAGCGTTTATGATTATTTTTGTCTTATTTTGAATCATAGAATCTCCAGTTTTCGTTTGTCGGTGATTTTAAAATACACCCTGTATTTCGCTCTAGTACTTAGCTGAATGTAACAAAAAATATCAAATTACGTTCAAATACACAGTGGGCCTAATAGTTTTCGAAATATAAACGTTTCAAGTCAGGTGACTAAACTTTTTACTTTGATAGTAGTCAAGCTGTATAAGATAGAAAAGACTTAATGAGTTTGAAAATATTAACATATTTAAAAGGTAAAATAAAAATTACGCTTAAAGACGTAAATAAGGTTAAACTATTAATCGACAAAAACTAACAGTGTTGGTACAATGACGTAATTCTGTATCTATGTCCAACATAGGAATGAACACCATGAGGAAATCTGTAACGGTAAGGGATAGAAGATCGGTTAAATGAGACAAATGGTAGCCAATATAGAGGTTATTTTTATGGAGTTTACAAATTCCAAATACATTCAGTGGTTTTAATGATATTTGAAAAAAAACTGCGCTTATTACAGGAGATGTTAAAAAAGAAAAGAGCTTTTCAATTGCCAGTTTTTCTGATACATTAGATGACATTAACTAAACTTTTATGCGACGTTTCTTTTCTGAGCAACTCTGTTTTTTCAAATAGGTGAAAAAAGTGGAGCATTTTCATGTAGTATTTTTTATTACCCGTATAATTTATACCCCTACGACAATTTCAAAACGTTGAGAGTTTTGTTACGTTATTGTATCCGCAAGTTTATCCGCCAACCACTACATTAGAATCCCAACAAGAAGCCGTCCCCGCCATTCGCGGATTCTAAATAAAACTGCGAGACGCGCTACCGACCATGTCTGCTCGATCTTCGGCTCTCATTCCCCTATTCCTGCTCACTCTCACTTCGCTGGGTCGCTTTGGATAGCCTAGACCGACCTACTCTTATCTTATGCACCAGGGTTCACTACTGCCTCAATCTGCGGACGCCTACATGTAAGTTAAACATACCACACTTACGCCAGTGAATGACTTCAAGTCATGGAAAACACCCCATATAGTCTTTTACTTTATTGAATAGAAAGGTTCTCACCTAAATTCTGCCAATCTCCGAGGTATTAATTAAACAGCGCAACAGATTCTTGTAATTGATACTCCACCTACACACCGCACACCGACTTACACACTATCTAGAGGATAGCAATATCCTGACTTAACAACTTGTTAGATGCCGTTAGCCTGTTTATTTAACAGCTCTGAATACAGAAAGGTCTCGCCGTTCCCAAGCTAAGAGGAAACTTTACTTCTTAACGGTCCTGAACCTGTGTCCGATCCTGATCGCTTATCGCGATAACCCAGGATTGCAGGAGAAACCCTTCTTGAAGTCTACCGTACCTATAAAACGTTTAGTTTATACTGCACCTGAAAATCTTTAAACTAAATCGTTTCGGAAGGTTTAAATACCGTATTATTGTTATTATTAAAAACGGCCCCGAGTTAGAGCCATACCAGGGAGCTACTATTGAAGCTGTCGAAACTAGAAGCGCAAGGACCACCGCCTTGAGCGTGCCCGGCCAGAATACAATACCAAGGTATGCATTTTCAATTCCAAAGTGTTTAATAACCCGTAAACACAACCAATTCTGTTTTACTAAAACTTCCGCTAAACACTAAGAGTAATCAGAAATATATTATTTCACCGTAATTAATAATCTACTGTAAATAAATAATTAGTTAATAAAACTCTGTATTATTTACGTTCTTTAGTTTCCGGCGAGTTGTATTCTTGCCCTTTGCGACCATCTGTATGTTATCCCATTGGATTCGCATGGTAGGTCGTACACAAAAATTCGACCAACCATGCGAATGGGGCAGAGCTTGAATTTGAGAGAGCAGTAGGGTACTGAAAGTGCGAACTAAGGAACATACAACATCCGCAAAGGCGAAACAGAAAAATGAAGAATCGCCGATCATGTCTGGAACGAAGACCACCGCATCCAATGGGATAACAAACAGATGGTGGCAAAGGGCGAGAGTACAACTCGCCGAAAGCTAAAAGAAGCCATATACATGGTACTGGCAGAAAATCCAATAAGCCAAGCTAGTGTAGAAATGTACCTCAGTTGGATCCCAATAATGCGTAAAAAGATTAAGCGTAATACACGTCTGCATCATCTTTAGAACCTGATTCAAAATCAGAAATTACTCAAGATTCTGTTAACATTCCGGCCTTTAATACAACTCCAAATTCGAAGCAGAACCCGTTCATAAAAATTATTATAAAATAATTGGTTAGCTTGTTTCATATTTTATATTTCAATATCATTCTTGATACATAGTAGGTAATATATATATATATATATATATATATATATATATATATATATATATATATATACATATATTGCAAAAGCGTATGTTGAACTCAGTGCCTCAACAGTAAAGGTGTCAGACCTACAAGTGAAAGGTACCAAGTTCGAATCTAAGAGTAGTCATGTGCTTAGGGAGAAAACAATAATACATGAATTCGACTCAAGTGCGAAAACAGTCCTTGTCAGAACTAAGTCTGATGACGGAGTAGAGCCCGCTTCCGAAACGTCGCACTATAATAGCAAAAACTATGGAAATAGGCCGATCAACTCTATGAGTATGAAACCACAGTTATAAAACACTTATATTACATAAAAATTAACCTCCTTTGACTTTCGCATTAATGCACGTGCCATATTTTATCCCACAAAGTCTGTGGTAATCATTAGAATATCCTTGATAAAAGCGTATAACATGGATCGTATTCGTTTAAAAAATCGTCTAAAAGTAACAAGCTACAAGCCCAATTATTTTTCCAATTTGACCATACCGAAATTCACAGAGAAATTCCAACTACTAGTAGTTTGCTTCATAAGTGATTAAGTCACCAATGCTGCACACTTCATTTGGATCACGTTGCGCACAGTAGTTTATCTTATTTTTTCATTACGGGTTAATGTATTACATATTTTGTTGTATTGTTCCATTAGCAAATATATTTTGTAAAAATTAAAATGTTTGTGGTTTTTTTAAGTTAAGATTCATTACGCTGAGGCGCCTTCTGTTAAAGATCTCGACATTTCTTGCTACCTCACTGTTATTTTTTGTACAAAATGATTGATCCAGGCGATCGGTTATGAACTTGATATATTAGTTAGAATAATTTATACCCTCGACTAAAGTTAAATTCGGTATTGATCAGTGTTACCATTTTTCATACTATTTTCAATTATTTTATTTTCTTTAAGGTTTTCTCGAACTTACCTAAAACTCATTTATAAACTGCCAAAATTTTCGAAAGCTAAGTGTAGAAATGGCAGCTATAGTAGAATTCATTAACTAATAAGTGACTGTTTGTGAAATATTGTGTTGTTGTACTCTCTTGTTAGGAGTAGAAAGTAAAGCACCTGGATCCATTCCTTTACAGTTACAAGAAGAAAGCGGAATTTGTGCAAAGAGATTACAATACCATGCAGCAAATAGCAATAAACAATTCCAATAAAAAGACTTTTATACAATTGAGTAATGTGCCGAGTGACTTCCTGGAATAGAATCCAAATATGCAATAAAAAGTATAGTATTCCATGTAAAACAACTAATTTATCATCCATCCCCGATAAAACCGGTAGTAAAAATGTTGAAAATGGTTTACACTATTCTAAAAAGACCGAAAACATGTGAAGTAGTCAAAAATTGATGACATATATATTTACAGCTAACTTAATGAAATATGTTTGTCCATTTTAACCTACTTTAAAAAAATAAATAACTTAAGTGTAAACCAAGGTAAGAGAATTATCTTCTCTTACCTTGGTTTACACGTAAGTTACTTATTTTTTTAACCCTGTTTAGTGGAACGAGAACAAACATCTTTATGTTGATTGCGATCTTATACTAAAGGTTTGTCACCCTTATTTTCATCACATCCCACTCTTTCATGAACCCTAACATACCGAATAGCTGCCAGCCACAATGCGTATCGCTAAAAGGTTATCTTACATTCTTACGTTTTTGTTTTCTCTCTGTGTTGATTACAGATGATTTCTTGGTTATTAAGTTTTTCTAGCAATGAGTGCGGTAAAGGTACAATCATAAATAATTAGGGATCATATTCTTCATGCTTATTTGCGTTTTCTTGCTTTTGTTTTGATATGTGTTCTAGATTGGCAACACGTTTGTCTAAATGGCTAAGAAACTATGACCGTATTTATATTTGGTTACAGATAATGAAAGCAGAAGTCTCTTGAAGTATCATTGGTTATGTTGACCTAGTTGCAATTGCAGAAGCAAAAACTTCATTCCGAGGTTTTTACAATAATTATATTGCACTTAATTAATATTTTAAACCATTTCATAAGGGAAATGACTAACAAAAGTCCTTGCATGTTACCTATTTTATTTCTACGTACATTTTTATCAGTTTCGAAATCGTTTTCTTTTATAAAGTGCAGGCTTATGACTTGTGTTAGGTGTGACTCAATTCGTTTAATGAGTAGTAGTAATAAGTAAACTGTTAATTAGAACTGATAATGAAACATATATAACTCAATAATACATTATTACAAAAGTAAGTAGTTTTAACATTTTGCTATTAACAATGAAGCTTCCAAATACCTATTTTGTTCTTATTACCTTAACCTTCTTATTGGCTGTGTACGGTTATCCAGCAAACGACATCAACCCTATGAGCAACAATTTAGGTAACTATAATGTTGGATTCTGTCAGTTGTACCATTATGTTTTTAGATAAAGAATTTGAAACTGTAATTCGTACATATATGGGATTGTTAAGTACTGCAATGGATGATCAAGAAATTCAAGTAATTATGACGAAAATGATGCGAACTAGTTTGGACATTGCTGATATCGTAAATGAAGTGATTTCCATGTGAATTATTTATTAGATGTTCTTCAGGACTTTTTATTGTTTTATTAGCGTAGTAACATTTATCATAAAATTATAGGTACCAAATCATACTATGTAACTGGAATTGTAGAGTTATGCATTTACATTTTTATATAGTAATGTATTAAAAGCTAATGCCAGATTTCACAAAGATTGATTATTAAGTTTTAACTAATTACTTCAATAAGAAACGCAATAGTCAGCAATTTCAAAATATCAAGCAGTAACCAATCATGTTTCTTAATCAAGTAAACTACTAAAAGGAACTTGAATCACTCGTTATGGAAAAGTGCTAGTTTGGATACATCCCAGCTAGTTTTCTATACACTAACAAAAGGTAGCATCTAATACTAATTGTTATATAAGAGCAAACACGCATTTTTAAAAATAGAAATTCCCTCCGAAGAGGAACGAAATTAAGTCCAAATTCAAACTTCAAATCCGTACTTCATAACGCTGCAGAAATATCATGGACTCCAACATGCATCCACACACACACTGGCACACACTAACGCACGCACGCAAGCACATTCACACGCACACACGCACGCATGCACGCTCGCTCGCATGCACACACGCACGGACGCACCGACGCACGCACGCACGCACGCGCACACACACGCTCGAACGCCGCACGCACGCACGCATGCACGCACGCACGCACGCGCGAACGCAAGCACGCACACACGCACGCGCGCGCACACGCGCGCGCACCCAAGCATGCATGCACACCCGCTAGGACGCAAAGACACGCACACATATAACTACCCTCCCTTCCCCCCCCACACACACACCCACACTCACACATACGCACATAAACACACACATACACAAGGAGAAAAAAATACTGATACAGCCCAGACAAAGACACAGAGACAGACGCAGACGCAGACGCAGACGCAGACGCAGACGCAGACGCAGACGCAGACGCAGACGCAGACGCAGACGCAGACGCAGACGCAGACGCAGACGCAGACGCAGACCAGACACAGACACAGACACAGACACAGACACAGCACAGGCACAGACACAGGACACAGAGACACAGGACACAGACACAGACACAGACACAGACACAGACACAGACACAGACACAGACACAGACACAGACACAGACACAGACACAGACACAGACACAGACACAGACACAGACACACACACACACACAGACTCAGACACAGACACAGACACAGGCACAGACATAGACGCAGACGCAGCGCAGACGTAGACGCAGACGCAGATGCCGACGCCGACGCAGACGCAGACGTAGACGCAGACGCAGAAGCAGACGCAGACGCAGACGCAGACGCAGACACAGACGCAGACGCAGACGCAGACGCAGACGCAGACGCAGACGCAGACGCAGACGCAGACGCAGACGCAGACGCAGACGCAGACGCAGACGCAGACGCAGACGCAGACGCAGACGCAGACGCAGACGCAGACGCAGACGCAGACGCAGACGCAGACGCAGACGCAGACGCAGACGCAGACGCAGACGCAGACGCAGACGCAGACACAGACACAGACACAGACACAGACACAGACACAGACACAGACACAGACACAGACAGACACAGGCGCAGACGCAGACGCAGACGCAGACGCAGACGCAGACGCAGACGCAGACGCAGGCGCAGACGCAGAAGCGAAAAAGTATACACAAATTTATGCTAATTATTTTCGATAACAATAAAAAGTTTTTATTGTTACTTGCTCCAAAACCCTTACAGGCTAATTATCATTTATAGCCGGCTGCTACAATAATATTGAACTGGAGGGCGTAAGATGTATTGCCTACCATAAACATAAAATTGTCACGGTGAGATTTCAAAATTTTGTTCGTTTTTCCATGATAACTTATCTATAAATTCGTTTAGAACAATTCCAAAAAATACTATTAGTTTATATCGTTAAAGCCTAGGCAATAACCGCAGAAAAATTTGTTTTCTGTGCTATTTTTCAAAGTGCAGCATTCTTCCAGTCTTTTATCTTAAATAAACCAAATATCTATAAAAAAAAATCCGCCGGAGTTATTGCCATACGAAAGCATTCACCTTTCAAGGGAATGTTCAACCCCTCCTTTATCGTCAATCAAGATCTAGATTTCGTGTAACAAAGTCAAGCATTTTATAGTGCTATGGAACGGTTGTACTGTCCTTTCTTAAGGAAGTGTGTATAGTGTCAGATCGCTTCTAGTTAAGTCTAGTTGGCACGAGTGTAATAATCAAGTTTTCAGTTTAGTTGTGTAAATACAAGACAATACTGTCAATGTTACGACCTGGATATTGTGCAGTCTTACTAGTAAATCCATTCCAATTATTTAGTTCCTATCCAACAAAGTTGCTTAATCTTAAAATATAATTTATTTACACATTTATTCAAGTTTATCAATTCTGTTTTACAATGTACACGCTGAAATAGCAACGGGGTACTATAAGTCTCAACTTACTCGTTCAGGTAATTCTTTTGAAAATTTAGATAAAAATAATATTACAAGTAGTACTGTAGTAGCCTTACAACTTAGGTTAGATAAATGTGAACCCTTACGGGATAACTTTAACAATTACAAGCTTCTATTGAGGCCGCATGTAAAAATAATGATCAAATTAATGTAGAATTAGACGAACTGGAGGGTTTTGGAACTGATTATTTTTCTACAATTTCACAAATTAAACATTTTTAACATCTGTCAATAACAAGCACCCTGATAATATATACTCGGCAAAGAATTCGTTTCATTCAAATAACAATATTTTAATATCTATTAAGTTACCAACAATTAAATTACCAACTTTTAGAGGAAACTATGGCAAACGGTTTGATTTTCATGATGCATTTAAATCAATTATCTATGAAAGTAACGAAATTTCCGACATTCAAAAATTTTATTATCTTAAATAATCTCTTGAGGGCTATGCCGCAGGAATTATTGAATCCATAGAGGTATGCGTGGACAATTATCAATTGCATGGAAAACTGTAACAGAACGATATGTAAATGAAAGATTGATTGTGTCACATTTTGTTAAGGGGTATTTTTGTTATTAAAAAAATTCACACAGAATACTGTTACTAAGGATTTGAGAACAAACAGGGTATTAGGATGGCCTTACAATGCATGGGATATTATTATTATTTAGTAACTTCTAAATTAGAAGATATTACATTTCGTGAATAGGAATTATTAAAGAATTTCCAACAATTGAAGAAATGGATCACTTTCTAAATAACAAATATAAATTATTAGAAAAACTTCGTTTCAATAGTGTTTCAAGGATGAAAAACAAATGTTAAGCAATGTAATTCAAACAAAGCCAAAGAAATAAACAGTGAAAATAACAGTGTGATTTAAGTAATATTATAAAAACTATTCATTGTTTCTATTGTAAAAGAGACCTCTCAATACACCAGGTGTCCTAGTAAGAATGGCTCTCGGTCATATATCAGAAACCGCTTATAGTACAGCTTCGGGAAAAAATTTATAACAAAAATGGCCTCAAGAGAAACTTGGAAATTATTTATAGAATTGTAGGACCACCGCTAGAGGGCGTAACTAAAAATAAATATTTTACAAATTTCGCCTAATTAAGAGGCATTGAAAACACGATCATTATATTCTTCTAAATATTCTGTGTATATTTGATTTTACAAGTTTTAGTCCATCTTTTCAAATAAGAGGTGGATAAGAGTGGGAATCTTATTACGAAAAAACGGTTGTCACTCAGGTTCTGCTTAATCGATCTTAGAAAACTTAGTCTTGTTGAAAACAGCTCCTTTCACTATTGAAAGAGTTATAATTTCGACCCAACTTGGTAAGTAAGCTAGATAGCGGTATTTATTTATTTTTTCTAACCAGAAAAACAGAATGGCAAAAACCGCATGCCGATATCTTTTTCCCATCCGAGGTATCTTAAGAAATGTGTAAATTTTAAACATTTTCCTTTGAATATAGATTACTCGTGTTTTGAACTTAAAATTTACTTCCCTTGTCCTATACATAATGATATCAATTGTAATTTCAATATTACTGTTACTGTCAGGCGGAAACGGCATTAAGGAAGTGTAAATATATCAAAACACGTAACAAGTAGTATGCCAAATGTTAACTATATATATATATATATATATATATATATATATATATATATATATATATATATATATATATATATATATATATATATATATATATATATATATATATATAAATATAATATATTTTCGTGACTGTTCAAATGTAATATATTTAAATATTGGTGAAAAGCAGTCGAAGGTGACTAGTTAATTACATTTCTTCGTTTTTACGTCAAGCTTTCGAAAATGTTTATTTTCTTTGTCAAGGCTAACTATTGTATAAAGCAAGTTGATTAATATTAGTTCATTCATTAAAGATGAATAATACTAACATGAAATACTATATAAAACTAGAAACAAGAAGAAACATTAACTGTATGAAATATATTTAAAATGCAGTGACAAAACAGTCACTTATGACAGTTAGGATTAATTTTAAAATGTAACTAAACACATAGTGACTAAATTGCAACTGGGTTATTCGATGCAGAATTTAATTACCTATTTGCTAATATATCATGTTTCTATACCTAAGGTGAATGATTTTCGTGTTATCTACTTTTTTTCTACTTTTCTTGCAGATGATGTAGTAAATACGCCGTAAATTAATAGTGTGCTTTGCAATCTGTTTTTCTGGCTGTCGTATGGTACCGTCAATCAATTGGCTATGGAATTGAATTGTCAAATTTATAGTAAATGACATTTATTGAGATCAGTTCGAGTTTTAATAAATAATTTAAAATGCCAGGATTGCCATTTAGTAACGAAGATTTTTTGAACTTGTTTCTGATGCACGGCGAATGTGGGGAATTATTGGAAGAACGATTAAAACCTATATTCATAGGTATCCACATCGGAATCGCCCTAATTTTCGAACAATAACAACTTTGCTTGAAAATTGCAAAACACGTAGGTCTTTTAAATATACGCCCCAGAAAAAGAAGCCAATGGGCGAAGACGTTTTGGGATACTTTATCCTAATGCTTCACTGAGAGTTGGTATCGACTTCCGGTATAACCGGAAGTGACACCACCATGAAAATAGTTTCAGTAAGTAGACCATGTTCATTTATATAATGTTACAAGTTTTCAGCGGAATCGGTTTTTCCGTTCTCATTATTCGTCTAACATGATATCGTCGAGACACACCCTGTATATATATATATATATATATATATATATATATATATATATATATATATGTAATGTTGAGACAAATATAAAAATAAACAGCTCTATAACATATAACAAAAAAATCAAGTTAAGTAGTGACGACCTAAATGTTCAAATTGTCGCCCATTTTCGACGCAAGCGTTTACTCTTTGAAGAGTAGATTGAACAACAGTCTCAATTTCTGCTCTCGAAATACTCTGAATTGCAGGACGTATTATATCGATCATGTTGTCTCGAGTAATGGGCCTAGTTGCAAAAACAAGGTATTTAATTCGTTCCCAGAAATAGAAGTCTAATACAGTACAGTTTGGTGACCAGGCTGGACAAAAAAATAAACTTCCACGTCCTGTCCATCTATCAGGGTATGCATCATCTAAAAATTCTCTAACTTCACTGGAGAAATGCGCCGAACACCGATCGTGCTGGAACAACGTTTACCTACGAATTGCTAGGAGAATATCTTCTAGAAGAAGGGGCAATTTATCGCTTAAAAAATTTAGCTAGCGTTCCTCATTAATTGAGTTATCGAAAATAAAGGGTCCAATTATCTGACCATCTAAGATACCACACCATACATTTACCGACCATCGACCCTGATGTTGAACCTCTTCCATCCAGCGTGGATTATTCTGTGACCAATAGTGCATATTGTGATGGTTGACCATACCATCACTTCTAAATGTAGCTTCATCTGGCCACAAAATACGTGACAGAAATTGAGGATCGTCACATGTGATACCCAGCAACCAGTTGCAATAATCCAACCTTCTATCGTAATCGCAATCATGCAATCTTTGATACAGTACTACATGATATGGATGTAACCTAAAAGAAATACAACGTCCTAATAAATAATATTTTGTTTAAGAAACATATATTATGCAGATATGGGTTAAGTGGAAGAGCAGAAGTAGTGACGTATGTAACTACTAACTGAATTTCACCTAGTTGCTTACATGCACATGCATACTTATATAGGTTATTTTATACAATTTCATGTAACTGTAACTGTGTGCATCAAACTAATAAAAGGCATTATTATTATTATTATATCTACTTTTAATTTTACATCTAATGAATTTACCTGTGTTCTGTCAAAATATGGTGAACTGTGGTTTTGCTTATTAGCAAGTCTCTAGCTATTGCTCTGATACTTAAATGGGGGTTAAATTGCAAATATGGTAAAACATTTGTTGTGCTTGCCTCTGAGCGACCTCTGCCGCGTCTTGTATAAACAAAAAGATTTACATTTCTCGTCGTTCTTAAACGGTGTATGAGTCGACGAAAAACTCTACTATCGCGACGACGTATTTGGGAAAATTGTACTACATACACCCTAGCCGCAACAGTTACTCATGCATTCAGAATACGTGCCTATCATGTCAAAAGCTTCTTGGTTTGTAAAAATCGTCTTAGATTTAACTTTTAAAGTAAATTTTATGTCGAATTTAATATGAATAAATCGCAATGTACAAATTACTATGTTTAATAATTCGACACGTCTTTTGTTTTCTTCCATGGCTCACTGTATGTTTTAATATATGTACACTTTAACCTCCTTAACGCCTTATCCGCGTAACAGCAACAGTAGTTTTGAAATTATAATTGATATCATTATTTATAGGACTAGGAAAGAAAATTTTAAAGAGTTCAGAATTGTCAAAATTTGTTCAGCAAAACCCGAGTACACCATATTCGCAGGATAATGCTTAAAATTTACAGGTTTCTTAAAATATCTCGGATAGGAAAAAGATATCGACATGCGGTTTTCGCCATTCTGTTGCTAATCTGGTCTACTTTTGTAATCCACGATTAATATTTTCAAAACTAGTTTAAAAAAAATAATAAAGTCCGCCCTCTAACGTGGATGTTACTTACTATGTGGTGTTGGAATTATTACTTTTACATTAGTGGAAAAGAGCTGTTCGACAAGACTAAGTTTGCAGTTCATTATAAAGTTCCCACTCTCCCCCACCTCTTACTTGAAAAGGTGGACTAAAACTTGTAAAATCAAATAAATTTTTGAAGAATATGATGATCGTATTTTAAATGCCTGTTAATTAGGCGAAATTTGTGAAACATGTATTTTTTAATTTTTAATTTTCAGTGTTCGGTGTTCCCGCAATTCCATAAATAATTTCAAGGTTTTCCTCGGGGCCACCTTTGTTATAATTTTTTTTTCCGAAGCTGTACTATAAGCGGTGACTGATATATGGCCGAGAGCCATTCTTATTGGGAGACCCGGTACAAATGTTCCCAATTTTAAAACCTGCCTCTCAGCGTTAGAACTTCAAGTGTACAAAAAAGGGGATTATGCCTTAATCCTTTATTGCCAAATCACACGGTACGTGACTGCAGAGCAACCTCTTGTAGGAATTGCAATGAAAGACACAATACTCTTTTTGACATATTACTAATGTTTCTAACAATGACAAGTTAAGTTACCTGCTAATCCTCTTCTAAGAGCGAAATTTCAATTACAATGCATTCTTCTCAAAATGAAACATTTGTGTTACTGGCTACAGCAGCAGTTTTAATGCCAAGCAAGCTAGGTAATTTACATAAATGCAGAGTTTTATTGGATAACGGTTCACAAAGCAAGTATATTACAAATGAATTATGTTGTAAGTTAGGATTGAAAACAAAAAATGTAACTTATGCAATTAGTGGCGTAGGACAAGTATATTACAAAACCTATCAAGTGAAATTACAATATCTATTAACTCCATTAATTCTAATTTTTCTACTACAATTAAATGCCTAGAGATAGACAAAATATCTGAAGATTTTCCAAAATATTTTTTAGTAAGAATTATGCAAATTTACCGAGTAGCATTCAATTAGCAGATACTAAGTTTATTGAATGCGATTCAATTGACGTTTTATTGGGAGCAGCTATATTTTAGGAAATTTTAAACAAAAATAAAATTACATTCTTGAAAAACCTGTTCTACAGGATACAACATTTTTAGGCGGTTCTAGACAAAATGCATTGAGTAGATTTTTATTACTGGAAAGAAGGCTTAAATCTAACCCATGTTTAAAGGTTAAATATAGTCAATTTATGTTAGATTATATTAACTTAGGTCACATGACAGGATTTGATAGCACAATAGACGAAAATCCAGAATATTTTTTACCACACCATGTCGTAATAAAGGCTAGTAGCATTACAACTATTTGCTGTTCCGAGGAGTGTTTCCAAAGGAGTTATGAAGTTTAGACATTTCTTGGCATGGTCCGCCTTTTTTGAGAACGCCTGAACCAATTGAAAATTATTTAAATTCTTTTGATACTTTCCTACCAGAGTAACGCCATGTTCTTATGCTAGGCTTAGTCGCTAATAATACAGACACTATAATAAAACTATCACTTCATAAGTTAATATTAAGTTGTCAAAGACAATGCTTTCACAACGACTATGTCAAACTGAGTGAAAATATGTGTCTATCAAAACACAGCAATATATTAAATCCATTCATAGATTTTTTTTGGTCTTATACCAGAAGTAGAGAGATTACAATATTCTCAATTAAAGGATAGTGAAGAACATGCAATCGTTCCACCTAAGAACGATCATACCACCATTCTAATCATGACCAATGAATACAAGCGACTGTTGCACTGTGGCGCACAGCAACTACTGTATGCGGTACGAGAGAATTATTGGCCTTTATCTGGCCGAAATTTGTCAAAAAAGGTTGTTCGAGAATGTATATTGTGCTTTAGGCATAACCCTAAACTGTAGGATACCATTAAGAGTAACTTGCAAGTTAACCATTTTTCTGCGTTTTAGAATACGGGCGTAGATTATGCCGGTCCATTTACAATTAAAGGTAAAAACCAGGGGTTGCAAATTGATAGAATGTTACATTTGTCTATTTTTTTGTTTCTCGACTAAGGCCATTCTACTTGATTTGGCGACTGACCTCACGAGTGAAATGTTTTTAAATTGTTTAAAAATATGTATTTCACTTAGAGGTAAACCCCTAAATATTTATTCAGATAATGGTACAAGCTTTGTCGGAGGTAGTAAAATGTTAGAAAATTTCTTAAACAACTGTCTGATTCTATAACTAATTTAATGCAACCCATTTTGAGTTGTATTAAATATACCGTAATTTAATGTCTTTCGTTCATTCAGTTGTAAATATAAGAAAAAATGCATTCAATTTTACTGTTGCGTACGCTTTCATTTTATGATTGGATTTTTATTTGAAAATTTCAAGAAAATGCATTAAACGGATTATTCAATTCCAAGAAGAAAATTTATAAGGATAATTCCATTTTTGGGTGTGGTTTACAACGTAAAGCATTATTTCAAGATGGTTGACAATTTCGTAATCGTTTAGATCCCAGAGGTTATTAAAAAATTTGTGTACAAAAATTTTACAAACAGGTATTTATGTAATCATTTTTTAGTAATCTAAGGCTAGTTTTAAGATATATTTTATTTAACCCTATCATTAACTGTTAATAGACGTATTTGTATATATTTTATTTTTTTATATTTTGATAAAATTTTTAGTGTAAAACTCGGTTTAGTTATTCCGAGCATAATTAAAAAATAACTTGGCGTCCGAGATCATTTTTATTAGTGTTACATTGCAATTTTTTTATATTGATGTTCAGTGGAAGTAAGCTATCAGATTTTGTGGTAATCAAGCAAATCAAAAGACTGGCACTATATTAATTTACCGACTGGGACAAAGGCATTATTTGTGGTGAATGGTTAGTATCTCCAGTTAGTTTAACGATTTGTGTTTTTGGAGAACTTATTTCTCTATTTCTTTATTACATTATTATTTTTTTATACGATTACCATCTCCACTATTTCATAAAAAGTTACTAGATTTGAAAAAAAGTCACTAGAAAAGTCACTAGATTTGCAAGGTCACCTTGGGGGTCAGGTGATAGCTGGTTCGCGTCCTCGCTAGAATGCGGTGTATCATAGCTAAAAATAGTCGGTGCTTGTCTGCAGTAAAAGGTGGTCGCGCCATAGCTAAAATAGTCGGTTCGCGCCTTAGCTAACAATTATAGTGACAGCACCATCATTAAAAATAGCTGGTGCGAGTCATTATTAAAAAATAGTAGGTATCCAAACACATGTGTGGTTTGAATCTCTGCTATGCAAATGTGTCACAAAGGGAAATAACCAGATATGTGATGCTAGACACACATCTGGTTCGCGTTCACGCTAAAAGGAGGTTGTATTATAGCTAAAAATAGCCGGTTTATGTCCTCACTAAAAGGTGGTCGCGTTATAGCTAAAAATAGTCGGTTCGCGTCTTATCTAAAAAATATAATGACTGAACCATAATTAAAAAAATAGCTGATGTGTGTCATTATTAGAAGTAGCGCGTAACCAGATTTATGCGGTAATCAATTGCATGGTTCATATCTGCACTAATGTAACATAGTGGGGAGTATAGAGGAATAATATAAAAAAATAGTGTAATGCGTAGTGAGTGCTGTGTAAAACATACGCTCAAGAGCCATGGACCAAAGCAACCGACCTGAGAACAGCGGTGGAACGCTTGAAGCAAGAATTTTCAGCATTAGTATTCGATGCCCAACATGAGGCGGTTTACGGGCGAGGTGATTATAGTGAAGAGGAGTGTAACGTCCTAACGAAAAAGTATGAAACAGGAGTAACGATATGTGAAAACTTTTTAAATTTAAAGAAAATACGTGAAAAATGTTTTGTAGAAGAAATAAAAGTTGCACAATTGCATCAGTTTTGCCACAATATAAAAAAATGGACAGCATCTCCTGATGGCAACAGTTATTTATCATCAGATGCAGATTAACCTACTGATGCAATTCTCAAAGCACACTCTCCCCACTACCATCAAAATCGTGATGCAGTAATATATATATATATATATATATATATATATATATATATATATATATATATATATATATATATATATATATATATGTTATTATTTAAGCTTCCACAAGTAATATTATAATGAATTTAGACCCGTTTTTAAACCTTACCTTACCTTACACCAAGTTTTGAAGAATCCGAAAGACAAAATTTGTAATGAAAATTAAGGAGTGTACGAGATACCCTGCAACGGCTGCACAAGAAGTTATATTGGACAAACAAACCGAAAATTATATGTGAGAGCTAATGAACACAAACTGGCCATCAAACAACAAAATCCTTCGTCATCTTTGGCTAATCATTATTTAGATACTGGACACGAAATTAACACAAATACTTGCTCCTTTATATAATTTACACCAGCGGATTACTAGAGAAGCCATTGAAATTGAGAAGAGGCCTAATGCCCTTAACAAACGTGATGATAGTTCTAGGATACCGCATATTTGGAAGAACCTTATTAAACAAAATTCAAAATTACCAATAACTCAAAATCTTCCCACCATCTCGGCCAATATTACATCTATATCACCTCTAAATCCTGATACTCAAGATTCTGGCATTCCGGCATCTAATACAATTCCAAATTCAACGTCATATCTTTGATCTGCAAATCGAAGCAGAACTCGTTCATCAAAATTATTATAGTTAATTAGTTAGCTTGTTTCATATTTCATACACTAAATATCATTCTTGACAAAGGGGACATAGTAAGTCCCCGAAACGTTAAATATCATATATTTTCACGTTAATAAACACAAGTTGTTCCGAATAATGTCTTTATTGAATATATATATATATATATATATATATATATATATATATATGGACAGTTCCGTTGTAAACTCAAAATTCAAAAGCGTTCTCGAATCAGTAAAGATGGATCTATCTGCATTGAATAGTAGCACTTTCTGTAAATCCTTCACCAACGTAAAAGACTTGGAGGTGCGTGCAAAATATAGAGTGATTGATATGAACACTATCGGCACGAAGTATGGTAAACATATTATCATTGAAACTGAGAACTTTAAGTGTATACTTCCCTTGCGATTTTATGAATACTTCAAAAAGGAAGATCGCATTGAAAAGTTTAAACAATATCTGGCTGAGAAAGACGTGTACATCACCAGCGCCGGAACTTTATTATCCATTTAGTTAGCATTTACATCCTGTATATACATGTATATATATATATATATATATATATATATATAGGATGTAAATGCTATGTCAATTTCTCGTGAGCTGGCATAAATACAAAAAGTTTTGCAGACGTCAAAAAACAATTCTTTTGCACTTTTGTTAAAAGTTTGACCCCCTTAAATTCTACGCCACTGGGAAAATTTGAAATTCTAAAGCACGCTCTGATTCAACAATGCTTTCTACCCTGAATAGGTACTCTTGGTACAATGCTCTAAGGTACACCGTTCTGAGAAGAACATCTCTTTATGTTGAAAAACATGGTCAATTTATTAAATCTTGATAATTTCATGTTCACCTCTTACACTTTTTCCTTCAATAAAAAATTGCTTTTTGTAAAACGTTTTGCAGCTTTTCTAACGAAGTTCTTCAAATTAATGTTTAATAAAAGGAGTTATCAAATTATCAGTTTTGCAAGTTATCAAGATTGAGAAACATATTAAGTAAACTACGAATAAATAAAAATAAGGTAGTTGCTAGAAAAAATCACAAAATTAACAAGTCAAGTTCCTACCCATTTCACTAAAGTGACAGAAAATTAATATAATAATTGCTCAAAATGGCCACCATTCTGATAATTTCAATCTTTATAATTTGATGTTGGCGTACTTGTGCTTAAGAGTGCTTTGGAAGATTTGTGAAACAACTTATTTGACATTTAAATAATAATTAATTGCTGTTTTCTGCTATTGTTGTGGTCGTTACTGTTATGAGTAATTTTACATTCCCTGAATTAGCTGACATGCATTTAGTGTGTTCGACGTAGTTCAGTGTAAGTTTCTTGTCATTTTATAACTTTTTATTGTGCAAACTGTATTGTTAAGGTTTCATTAGTAGAGAAGGTCCGTGCTGGACCAGCAAGGAATTTTATTTTAGAAGATGTTTTACAGCGAATCGAAGACAATCCTCTACAAGCACTCCTCAGATTGCTTCGGTTATTGGTGTAAGCCACCAGACAGTATAGAATGTCTGAAACGAAAATTCGCTATACCCATACAAACTGCAATACGTGTAACAACTGGTTTCTGCAGATTATCAACAGCGCCGTGCATTTGCTCAGTTGTACCTAGAGAGTGCTGACAATGATCCGGACTTTCAGACACAAATATTTTGTACACAGATAAAGCCACCTTTTCTAGAGAAGGCATTTACAATACCAGAAACAATCATGTGTGGGCTCAATAAAATCCCTGCGATGCATGTAAATAGTTATCAGTATAAGTTTTCTATGAACGTGTTGTCTGGTTTAGTTGGAAATACCTTACTAGGGCTTAGTGGTCGGTTAAATCGACCAACCTACTTAATTTTTTTGCAAAATGTTCTTCCCGAACTTTTAGAAGATGTCCTTCTTAATGTTCAGCAGTAAATGCATTTTATGCACGATTGAACACCCCACCACGCTGCTATTACAGTTCGGGCTGTAACCATGGCCACCCAAGTCACCTAATATCAATCCAATTGACATTATGATATCATGCTTAGTTCAATTTAGTCCACGCCTGCTAATAATGTTGGAGACTTGAAGGAAAGAATTTTGGCGGCAGGTATTGAAATCAGAAAAAACCAGATATGTTGGGTCGAGTGCACGAATCAATGTTTCGGCGTTGTACGCTCTGAGTCGAACAGAATGGTGGCCATTGTGAGTAATCCTTACATTAATTTTTGTTACTTTAGTGAAATAGATAGGAATTTGATTTGCTAATTTTGTCCTGATTTTCTAACAACTACCTAATTTATTCATTCACTGTGATGGCACATAGACGTTTTTGGTGAACCAGGCAACTGATCACTGAAACTTTGAAACATGGCATATTTGGACATTCTCTGTCCAAATAAAATATTTTTTTGGATAATACGGAGTTGTCACTTCCATTTCGAAAGTAGCAGTAACTTTGGTATTTTAAACGGAACACCCTGTATATAATTTTTTTTTAGGATATTCATCAATTTCTTGATAACTTCTCTTACTACTCTCTTATACTAATCTGTAACCGTTTTTGAAATAAAAATAAGTTTCAATTTTTTTCTTCGGAAAACATGATCCCTAAAGATGCTGATAGCTTCGAGCTCAATGATACAATGATATCGAAATTTGTTCTAGAGTAAGGTACTACGTAGAAGCTTCCCACTTCAATACAAGGTGGTTCAAAAATGTAGTTATCTAGTTTGCTTGAAAAAGTGACTAAAAATAGAATATTTTAAATCGAACCCCTGTGTATTAATATTGATCCGTAAAGCTGCTGAAGTTGACCGTTTATGTACCTATATCATACCTGTACCTAACTGGTGGGGTTTCCGGCTATGAGCATTTATTTGTGAAAATGATATCTCCATTCGGTTTTTGGTAAGGAGGCCACGATTAATATTTGACGTTAGTGTTATGTAACTATCGTAATTACATTAACATTTTCCTCCATTGAGAAGGTGAAAATACCTTCGGAAATGATGGATAAAATCACTCAACGAATTTCTTACGAATTTGTTTATTATCTTTGATCAGTGCGGCAAAATTCTCAGCAGGGCATGTAGAAAGTTCAACGAAATGTATCCGAATTTACCACCATTGAACCTAAGGAAATTTATACGAATTCATGCAAATTTAAAAGCATTTGGATCAACTTTAAAATCGGTAAAAAAACTTACTTCGACCCGTAGACAACCAGATCGCTGTTTTGGCATATTTTCACGCGTTTCCAGAGTCATTAATAAGAAGTGCTGAACAGGATTTCTCTATCTTGCAAACATATAACATGCATGATTTAATATTCAAGCAATGAAGCCTCAAGAACCTTAACAGAGGGTTGAATTTTGTGAAACGATGCTGGTACGCGCCCAAGAAGGTTAATTTTTTTTTAATAAAATAATTTGAACTAACGAATCAAAATTTTCAAGAGAAAGGATTTTCAACAGAAAAATTGTCATTTTTGGTGCAGTGAAAACGTCACCAAAGAAACCGGATTTCAGGACAAATTGTGTTTCAGTGTTTTCTGCATATTGATGGATAACCAAGTGAGGTATATGATATACGACGAGAAGGTACCTAAATATTTTGAAAAATATTGTAGAGAACTTAGTCGATGGTCTGCCTCTTGAAGAATATCGAAACTGTTGGTATTAATAGGACGGAGCTCCTGCTCATTGTCCTAGAGAAGTGAGCAGAAAACTTGAAAGGCTTTTTGGCGATCCATGAATAAAACGTTTGGGACAGTGGAATTGGCCTGGGGGAGTAATATTCCACATAATTATTTTACAGAAATTTTATACCTTTTTTGTCATTGCTCAAAGATAATAAACAAATTTATAAAAACTATGTTTGAATAATTTTGTTCCATCGTTTCTGAAGGCATTTTCAGCTTCTGAATGGACGAAGATATTGATATTATTATGATAATGACACCATGTTAATGTCAAATAGTAATCGTGACCTTCTTACCAAAAATCGAATGACGATATCATTTTCAATGCGTATTTTCGCAAATAAATGCTCATCATCAGAAACCCAACCAGTAAGGTATAGGTACGACATACATACACAAACGACCAATTTCTGCAGCTTTCTGGATTAGTATTAATACAAAGAGTGTTCCTTTAAAAGTAATCCATTTTTAGTCACTTTTCAAGCAAACTGGATAAGTACATGTTTGAACCACCTTGTATTGAAGTTACTGGGATTCAACTAAAGCGAGGAAAGCTTCTAACTCTAAACTTCTAACTCTAACTAAATTTCGATATCATAGTATTACTGAGATCGAAGCTATCAGCATTTTTAAAGATCACGCTCTCCGACGAAAAAAATTTAAATTAATTGTTTTTATTTCAAAATTTTATTACAGATAGGTATAGGGAAATATTAAGAGAAGTTGTCAGGAAATGTATGAAGATCCTAAAAATAATATATACAGGGTGTTCTGTTTAAAATATAAAAGTTGCTACTACTTTATAACAGAAGTGGCAACACCGCTTTGTCGAAAATACTTTAGTTGAGAGTTTTTTAATTAATTAAGTAGTAGGTTCGTTTTGTAAACTTCTGTTAAGAGTAGCTCCCTTAGTTTTGTTTCATTATTTATGTTAATCAATATTTTTGTGATTTTCAAAACAATTTTAGCCAACAATCATTAACACTCATCAAAAAATGGCAATATCTTTGGAATGACCAGATATATCAGTTCGCCGTTTTAACAGGTCAATAAGTTATCTTATATGCCTTTTTATAAGCTGGTTAGAGTTATAGCAGTATATTTGAATTTTTTTAAAAAACGTCATAAATAGAGCTAGGTGTTACATACCGCCCTCTAGTTGCCTATTACAAAATTAGAAGTGTTGTTATTTGTTTCTGGAATCTAGCTTTAATTCCCTTTGCATGGAGTCTACGTTTGTGAAAATCGATTCAGAATAGGTGATACAGAAAAATAACTTCAACAAAAGTTGTAGAATAACGACAATAGTTTCTAAAATTGATATTTTTTACCAACCTAAATTACGGAAGATTGTGTGAAAAGTGCAATTATATTTTGTAAGTAACAGATTGCGCCACCTAACGCAAAACTATGGACTCAAAAACATTTTTAAATGAATCACCGGATATAGATTTTATTTAAATTTTAATTATTACTTTGTTTCATCAAAATAAGCATGTTTGCAAAAATTGCATTAAAATTGATCAACAATTTTAATTGATGCCAACATTAATTAAAGTACTAAAAAATTAATATTGGTAAGTATGTTGTTTGTATTTCCTTTCAGCTTTTCCACTCATTTTAGAATCGTCATTTGGCAGTTTTCAAATTAAACTGGATATTCTAATTTCTGAAAAAATCGTTCTATTACTTGCATACTTTCTCAGGATTAATAAAAATGCAAATTTATTCTTGTGTATTTTTCATTGAAATAAATTATTTATCGAATTATATTTTTGAGCCTAATTCTCGTCTAAAACAATCTTCCTAA
The DNA here is from genome assembly GCA_036346205.1 of Vesta saturnalis. Taxonomy (NCBI): domain Eukaryota; kingdom Metazoa; phylum Arthropoda; class Insecta; order Coleoptera; family Lampyridae; genus Vesta; species Vesta saturnalis. The sequence continues at coordinate 28,189 of JARFJB010001914.1, read as the reverse complement.
AAGTAAATATTTGCAATTTATAAATCTTATGTTTAAGTTAATGAAATTAAATATTCCTTCTATATCATTTCATTATTGAAAATACACAGATGTGATATATATGCACTTCTGTTGCTCATTTGCATGCCAGCACATTGCCGTTCAACATTCAAACGAATCACGAATATTCGATATATGCATTTTCACATGTTCACACTCCAATTTGTTAAGTTAATGTATATAGTGACATAAAATATTGATATTTATTTTGATACTTTCAAGAGAAACTTGATTTTAGCTATTCTCTGTTGGCATGAAGTAAATAATATATTTGATCTAAAAACTTGAATTTGGGCAATTTGAATGAACTTTGTGTTTTATAACTGTTGAAAGAATTTTTCTAAACTTTTTTTACATATAGCTCATATACTTGAATAACCAATGTAATAAGTCTAGTCCCACAAACCAGGTATTCACGCAGTTTTATTAACCAAAGGTTCTTATTTGTAATTTTTTCTAAATTTTTTTTTGAAATTGGTCTTTTAGGTAAAACCTTTAATAAATTTTTTTAAAGTATTATTACTGTTCAGTGATCTTCATAATGTTTTAATAGTGATTCGTTTCAATCAGAGCTGTTTCACTTAATTATAAGTTTTTGTTGGTTCAACCGCCATTCAATTAGATAATAAATTATTACAGTTCTCTCATTTTTTGCTAAAGACGCTTTTAGACACTGAGTTATTGTTATATAAAGTTAAATCGGCTGAAATATGTAGTGGATTCTTTTATTTTAATGATACATGTATACTAGTAGAATGGGGGTCTATACCCCCACCACTGTTTTTATGACATCATATGCCACGCCTACAAGGAGTGGGGAAGCCACGTGCCCAATCATATTTCCCGCCCCTTCTTGTCGGCTCCATTTCCAGCGCATTTTCAACCCCATGATGCTTTATTTAGGGTCTTGACCCCCTCATTAGGACCCTTTTGGTAGCATAAAAAGCTTTTTTGATGGTCCAACCCCTGGAGGGCATACAACCACATGAATACATTCTTTGTATTGAGCAGCGTTTTAAATTTCCTTCTTTGAAATACTCGTAAAAACGCTGAGGTAATGTACATTTAGACTCCTCCGTTTCTAACACTATACGTTCACCATACTTCTCAACCTTTCATGCTTCTACTTTACTACACTATTTTTACATATTCCTTATTGCTAATACACAACCACATCATTTCCTATTTTCATTATATAACACTCTAAATCGAGTTTTATTGGCTTTATTAACGTCTCCAATCGCTTATTCCTCCGCACTTACTGCTTTCTGTCTAGCTTTTTCAGACCCACAAAAAGTCATTTTCATCAAAAATGGTTTAGAATTTGTTAAAAACTACCCATGGACGATAACCCTGTTGACTTATGTCAGCATCTATTGGAAAAGCTAAAATTAGGTGATTTAAGCGGATTATTCAGCTTTTCTATAATATAAAAACTGTCTTCTTTCTGTACCTTGACCTATTTTCAGATTTATAAGAATTCCGGGCAAAGTTGACTCAATTTAGACATCACTTAACCTTTTTAGCATAAACAATAACCTTCCCATGAGTTGATTTTTAAAAATATGATATCCTACCAGCCAATAAGCTTTAACCCCCTCAGATCAATGAACTTTACCCGTGCACGGCCTGGTCCAATTTGTTTTCTGTGGGGGAAGCGACTACTCCTTCTGGGTTAGCTGTATTGGGAAACGACTATCTGTATTTGGGAAACGGTTATTTGTCTTAGAGAAACTACCTCCTGCTGGTGGTTAAGATAGTAAGATACTGTAAGGTAAATATTTAGCCAATACAGGAACCTCGATGTACGTTTAGCATAGACAACCCTCTTGTTTCCACGAACTGATTCTATTGTTAAAACTGAGCAACAGGAACGCTTATTTACCATTCCCAAAACAACCTTCATGTTTCCACAAACTGCTTCTATCTTTAGATTTCTAATGATACCCCATACGAACGACATGGCTGGAAAACACATCGCAAACCTCGATATAACGTCAAGAAACGCCTAAGAACATAAAAAAACGTCGCTAAAACCAAAACATAGATACAAGGACATGTAGATACACACAGAACTAATTAAAGCACTGTTTAACCTTAGGTATTATAACCCTTGCAAGCCAGCTTAATTTCCAATAACTGTAATAACTTCTAAGAATCGATGAATTTTTACCTTGAAGTGGGGAGCGCGTATATGCACGGCGGATTAACTAACCTTAAATTCGTATACTGTGGGCCAGGATCGGTCCTATATACTAAACATGTAGAATGCAGCGTCCAATCAGAAGACCGAAAACGTCAAGAAACGTCTATCTGCATTTGGGAGACGGATCCAGTTCTTGAGGTAAACGGGCCAGCTCCTGGTTAGGACACTAGTATTACGAATCCACATACTCTTTCATTATTATAAACAATTTATCCAATACAGGAACCACTTAACCTACCTTTTAGTATGAACAACATCATTCTTCAACGACAACAACCTGTTTCCATGAACCGTTTAGAATTGGTCCTGAATGTTGATTTAATAACTGATTTACCACCTTGACTCGACTAAATTGCTTGGTGACCTTGAAAAATTTCGATCGGATAAGGTCGGATAAGATCGCGATAGCCTGTAGGTTAACACACATGGTTTTGACAATAAAATTGCTTGGAGACCTTGAAAATTTACAACCACACAACCGTTTAACCTTGACCTACTTATTAGTATAAACAACATGTCCTGCTTCATATGCCTGCGGGTAGAATTGCAAAATGCCGACCACTAAATTTCGATTTGACGTGTCTTGTTCGCCTTGAGCGGGATGTGACCTGGACCTTGACAAATTCTCGCGCTCACGCGCACACACACGACGTCAAAGAAGCGTCAAAAAACATTAGGAAACATCAGACAAACGTAAAAAAACGTCAAGGAAACGTTAAAAAGGTCGAAAAACCTCAAGGAAAAGTCAAGAAATGCAAAGGAAACGTCAAAAAACGTTAGGGAAACGTAAAAAAACCATCAAGCAAACGTCAAAACGTGAGAGGAACGTCAAAACATAGATATACACATATTCAATAAAAGAATCGTTTAACCTTGACCTACACTTAGCATAAACATCTGCCCGCGAACTGATTGTAATAAGATACCAATAAATTGTAATCTTGAATAAGTCAATTTCGGCAATACAAGAATCATTTAACCTACCTTTTAGCATAGACGACAATATGTCTCAACTGTAATACCCCCTGACCTTCAAAATTGATTTCTCTGAATTGAGCTTGAAATGGTGGGGGTACCTGGAAATAACACCTTTGACCTTGAGAATAGATTTATAGGAATTGTAATAACTTCTAAGACACTGATTGGTTATAGATTAGGAATGCCCTTCAGACCACCTTGAGGATTGTAATAACTGAATTAATACCTCGAGTCAGCTAAGAATTCCCTGCTTGAAAGCCATGTGACCTTGCTACCCCCTGCACCTTGAACAGTTCCCAACACATGACCTCTACCTGAAAATAGAATCCCCCACACCTACAACTTTACAGTCTATTTAACACTTCCGACCTTGAGAATTCCAAGAATTAGCACCTCAGCTTGAGCAGGAATTGCTTGATGACCTTGAAGAATATGCTTTGTACGGTGTACGAGAGGACCTTGAAAACCATCTACTTGGACGCAGGCAATGAGATGACCTTGAAAAACCATATACTTTGATATAGGTGATGTGCATATTGACCTTAACCTCGAAAACCATGCACCTTGGACGTGAACAATCTGGATCTTGAGGAATATACGTAGACAATGTGCGAAAATTGATACCAATACGTTTTGGCTGTTGACCTAAATAACAATCTATTTTTAGATTTCTAGGAATTATGACCCAGACTCGGCCAGATTAAAATGTTCGATCGGGATACCCCTGCAGGTTAACTCATAGCCTTGACTTACTCAAGAATTGCTAGCTTGAAAGCCACGTGGCATCATCATTGATTAGAAATGCTGCTAAATCTGACTTCCCGACATATCGTCTCAACCAGTTTGGTGACCAAACCCTGAAAAGTAGAATCCCTCGCACCTTGAAAAGTCAATTTTAATACCCCATGCAGCTGATTTCTATGAATTAAGAGCCGGAGAGAATTGCTTGAACATCGCCTTTGTCCTTGAAAATTGATTTCTCAGAGGTGTGGCCCTGCAGAGAAAGTGTACGTGACCTAATGCACTTGCGAGTTTTCCTTAATAAATTAATAAGTAGATCACTATACGTGACCTCGAAGAATATATACATGCAATGTGTGTACGCAATGGGCCTTAAATCAAGAAAGTGGATCCTATAGTATACGTGAGCTTGAAGACCATCCTCCTATATACCTTTGCCGGCCATGTATTGGAATACCCCTACAGGTTGATTTCTAGGATTTGTGACATTGAAAATTCATACCAATACATTTTAGCCATTGACAATCTATTTCATAGCCCTGCAAGTAATTTCTAGCAATTATGACCCTGACTCAGCCAAGAATTACTTGAACAATGGAACGCCTTTGTCAGAGGCGTGAACGTGAAATGGTGGGGGAAACGGCTACCTGAGTGTGGTGTAACAGATTCCTGTTTTGGAAAACGGCTATCTGTCTTTGGAAACCGGATGCGGTTCTTAGGAAAACTACCTTATCCTGAAGGTTTAGGACAGCAGTATTATGAAACCACATACCGTAAACATAACCTTTTTATTATAATTTAGCCAATACAGGAAGTTTTACTCACATGTTAGCACAGACAACCTGTATGATACTTCCGACCTTGAGAATTAACGTCTTGACTTAGCCAAGCTTGGGTGGCCCTGAAAAATAGAATCCCCACACCTTGAAAAGTTCACTTAATACCCCTGAGAATTGATTTATAAGAGTTAACACCTTAGCCCAGCCAAGAATTACTGTGTGACCTTGAGTAATATACGTAGGTGATGTGTATGATGGCCTTGAGCAAAAAAACTTTAACCTTGAAGCGTCGGTTGAACTGCTTGAACATCGCCCTTGTTCCTGAAAATTGATTTCTCAGAATTGAGTCTGAAATGATGGGGTTATCTAAATAACAAGCTATTTTTGGGAATTATCACCCTAACACGGCGTGAACAATGGATCGCCTTTGTTCTTTTCTCAGAGATGTGACCTTGAAAATTGTAAGCATAGACCTGAAAGCGTTGGCTTGAACAATGGATCGCCTTTGTCCTTGAAAATTTATTTCTCAGGATTGAACCTGAGATGGTGGGGCTAGCTGGATAACAATCTATTTTTAGGAATTTTGACCCTAGCTCGGCCAGAACAATGAATCGCCTTTGTTCTTTTCTCAGATGTGTGACCATAAAATGGAGGAAATGGCTACCTGTGTTACGAAACAGATCCCCTGTTTTGGGAAACGGCTATCTGTTTTTTGGGAAACGTCTATCTGTATTTGGGAACGGAAGAACTTGGGGTCAATGAACTTTACTGGGGGCGTGACCTTCAAAAGTAAACTTCCAAGAATTGCTTTATGACCTTGAAACGTGCTTAGAATAGACAACAATCTGTATGATACCCCTTCAGAACACCTCTGGGCTTGAGACAGAGGTCAATGAACTTCCCAGAATTGATAGGGACGTGAACTTGGAAATATTAATAAACGTTGAAATTTCCCATCAAAATTTGATTTAGAATCGACCTTTATTTCATGGTGCATCCTTCTATGTACACCCCATTGAACCATGAACGTTTGACCTTGACAATCGAGAAGGTTGATCCCTATACCTTAAAAACCCAAGAGGACCTTGAAGCGGGGAGTGTGTGTACCTTGACAATGAGAGTGACCATTTTCTATCACGTGACCTTGAAGTGGACAATCTGTATAGGGAACGTCAATGACCTTGAAAACTAATCTAGTAACTTTTCTAGTGCCTTTTTCAAATCTAGTTACTTCAGTGACCTTGAGAAATATACTTTGATGCAGGCAATGTGTATGATGACCTTGACCTTGATAAACCATATACTTGGACGTAGCGAATGTGTACGTAAGTTGACCTTAAGCAAAGGCACTCGTATAAAAAGTATAATGAAAATGTCGCCTAGGATTGATATAGCTCCTACCATGTGACCTTGAAGTGGACAAACTGTACGGGAGCGTCAATGACCTTGAAAACAAATCTAGTAACTTTTCTAGTTCCTTTTTCAAATCTAGTTACTTCAATAACTTGAGGAATATACTTTTATGCAGGTAGAATATACGTAGGCAGCGTGGGCCTTTTGAAAACCTTCACATAGGTAATGTGCTTGCATACAGGTAATGTGTACGATGACCTTGAAGAATAGGTAGGCAATGTGACTGACCTTGAAAACCATGTACTTAGACGTAGACAATGTGACGACCTTGCGGAATATACTTCGATGTACGCAATGTGTACGATAACCTTGGCCTTGAAAACCATTGACCTTGATGTAGACAATCTGTACGGGAAGGTGTATTATTATTATCAAAAGTGGGACAGGATCACCCTAGTATATCTACTAATATTCCGTAAACAAACATCCGAAAAGGGGTAATAACAATATTAGAGAAATATTTATTAAAAAGACTGTTTTAAAATACAAAGAAAATTATGAAGAACAAAGTACTAATAATTTTTAAAGACAAATTTATTACAAAACAAAACATTTTATATGTGAAAATAAAAATATTGTAGCTGATAAGAGACAAACAACTGTCATACTTGATAAACAAGAATATTTAACTAAAGCTATGAAACATTTAAATAATTTAAGTGCTTACAAAGTTTTGAAGAATGATCCTGCTAAATAATTTATTAGTAATATTAATACATTAATTGAAAATAGGTTTAACGAAGGTAACTTATACGAAACAAAAATCACTTATTTAAAATGTAAACATGCGACAGTTTCACGGGTTTATTTTCTACCGAAGATACATAAAGAAAATCGTCCAATTCGGCAATAATTTGATCAATTAATTCTCCCACCTATAAATTATCTAAATTTTTGGCAAACATTATTTAAAGGATTTTGAACAAAAAGAACATTCAATTAAAAATTCTACAGAATTCAAGGAAAAAATAAAAAACCTCTTTATTAAAGATGAACATCTGATACTATCATTGGATGTTTCTTCTTTATTTACAAATATTCCAATTCCGTTGGTTATAACAATTTTAAAGGAAAAATGGTATTTAATAAAGAGACACAATTTTATACGACGATCAGTTTATTGAAGGAGTGAAATTATGTTTGACAACAACTTATTTCGAATATGAACAAACGTATGGATGCGCAATGGGCTCACCAATTTCTGCTACAGTTGCTAATTTGGTAATGGAACGTTTAGAAGATGTTTGTTTAGGACAACTTAGCTTTAGACCATCCTTTTATATACGGTATTTTCGGTTGATGACATTTTATTAAGTTCACCAGAACACAAAATTGGAGAAGTTTCACACGTGTTTAATAGTTTTAACACTGAACTTAAATTTACTATAGAATTAGAGAAAGACAAAAAATATATAAAAAATAAATATATATATTAGATATAGAACAAAATTTTAGTAAACGCCTAATTTTAGATGAATCAAAACTTTGTTTGTAATAATAAAAGATTTATATATATAAATATATATATATATATATATATATATATATATATATATATATATATATATATATATATATATATATTATATATATATATATATATATATATATATATATATATACAGGGTGAGTCAGTTTTGTAGACAAACTTTAACAGGAGATACAACACATGTTTCTAAAAGAAAAGTTCCTCTAAACATATGTCGTAGAAGGCTTCGTTTCCGAGATACAGGGTATTGAATATAATTGTTTTTCTCAAATTTTCATTATAACTCATAAACGAATCCTTAGATATTTTTCATGTTGGGGGGATAATGTCTATTAATTAAGGGGCATAAAACAAGCGATAAGAATGTTCACAAACTTCCACGGTGGCGGAGTGGAGGGGGTGCTCAACCCCTTTCATAAACAGAACTTCTACGCCAATGACTTTTTAAAAAAACTGTTATTTTCATTATCTACATACAGTTTAACAAAAATAATGTACCTTCTTCTGTTTCGAAATTCCTGTGCGTTTCCGAGTTATTTTGATTTTTAGTGTTTGATGTGGTACTTACTAAGTTAAGTAATGTGCTTTATGTGAATAATTGAATATAAATTTTTTAATAAAAAAGACTACATACATGTTTATGGCGAAATTGATACATACATAATTATACAGAAAGTATTGACTGCATAACAATAATAATTATGCATTTCTTTTTATACGAGGATAATAACAATGGATACTAAAAAAACCGATAACCTACCTATTTATAAATGAAAATGTATTTGAAATTTTAAAGAAACGATCTTAGGTACTGCAATGGGTCTAAATGTTTTATTATATCTTTTTTATTAAAAACTTTATATTCAATTATTCACATAAAGCACATTACTTAACTTAGTACCACATCAAACACTAAAAATCAAAATAACTCGGAAACGCACAGGAATTTCAAAACAGAAGAAGGTACATTATTTTTGTTAAACTGTATGTAGATAATGAAAATAACAGTTTTTTAAAAAAGTCATTGGCGTAGAAGTTCTGTTTATGAAAGGGGTTGAGCACCCCTCCACTCCGCCACTGTGCAAGTTTGTGAACATTCTTATCGCTTGTTTTATGCCCCTTAATTAACAGACATTATCCCCCCAACATGAAAAAAATCTAAGCATTCGTTTATGAGTTATAATGAAAATTTGAGAAAAAGAAATTATATTCAACACCCTGTATCTCGGAAACGAATACATTTTTTGTTCTTAACATAAATTGATCTACATACCTTTGGATTTTATGTCAGTAGTGGCACTTAAAAAATGGATCGCTGGACTTTGAAATCAAAAACTTTTGTTATCGAAAAATTTTGCAAATTTGCATTCAATCACTGCAGTACAACGTGCGTTTCGTGCGCAATTTGGAAACAGAGGCAGAGGGGATACACCATCTCGGCTGACCATTCGCAGATGGATTAGGAAATTGCACGTTCGCAATAAAAAAGAAATGGGTCCCAGAAGACTGTCAGAAATGCAGAAAATATTGAACGGTGAGAAATGCATTTGAGCACAGTCCTAAACGTTCCGCAAGAAGGCATTCCTTAACTCTCAATATTTCTGGAAGAAGTCTTCGAAGAATTTTGCTCTTGAATCTAAATTTCCAGCTATACAAAATGCAAAATATTCAAGAAGTGAATGCACGTCACAAAAAAAATAGACTGCACTGTGATCAGAATATTCTCAACGCCACTGAAATCAATCCTGATTTGCCAAATCAGCTTCTAATGTCTGACGAAGCCAATTTTTATTTATCAAGATTTGTCAGTAAACAAAACTATCGGTATTGGTCTGACAGAAATCCTAGGGAAGTAATTGTTTGAAGATGTTAATGGTCGATCGGTAACTGTAAATTCAGAGCGTTACGTTGAGATGTTGATAAATTTTCTGCAACTAGAGCTACATCAGCGAGGAATAGAGAATGTTTTTTTTTCAGCAAGACGGATCCACCGCTCATACCGCCCGCCGATCGTTGGAAACTGTACGTAACATGTTCCCAGGCCGTTTGATTTCACGTTTCGGCGATATTCCCTGGTCAGCGTACAGTCCAGACCTGACAGCTACAGGTTAACTTAAACTAGTTAAAAAACCGCATTACTGCCGAAATTGAAGGTGTCACTGAAGAAACATTACGACGAGTTATGGCAACTTTCCCGCAACGTCTTCAATATTGCATAACAGAAAATGGTGGTCATTTGAAAGATTGTATCTTTAAGTCATACAATCCAAAGATATGTAGATTGATTTATGATAAGAATAAAAATGTATTGTGTTTCGTTCAATAAATATTTAGTGTTAGAAATGGTAACAGTGCTATGTCGAATCCTGTATATGTATATATATATATATATATATATATATATATATATATATATATATATATATATATATATATATATATCTCGGATGTCCCAACCTTCCGAAAAAGCTTCATAGCTTGTTTACTATTACAGATATTGAATGCTTCTTTTTAGATTGTTGCTGTGTTTCTGCTGCACTTAAAAATACCGCAGTTTATATACAGGGTGTCCCAATAATAAAAAAACACTGGTTATGTTTTTTTAAACGGAAACTACCCAGTTTGATTTTATTTGTGGGTTCTATGCTAAATGATGAATCACTTTTATACAGGACGTTTTTACCTACCTGTCATTAATTTTGATTTGTAGCGTTTTTTTGCCATAATTGCGAACTGCAGGGATCTGTTCAAAAATTCGTACCTTCCAACCTTTGCAGATAAGTCAAAGTAATTAATGCCATTTGATTCCTGAATGTTTGTCGCATCTTTTAAATGTTTACCCAACAACCTGCTCAGTCGCATGTGCCTACTGCGGTTTTTTAAACATGACAAATTAAAAATATCAAATGCTCATTTTTTTTAAATGGCACCCCTTATTTATTATTGTACTGTTCAAAAACTTTTTTGACAAGCTTTCAATCAATATTAGGTTTGTAAAAATCCAGGTTGCTATCCTATAATTAAGTTTCGAGAAACTTTTCTGCTTAAAACCATAAAAATCGAGTGGGGCTAAGTAAGATTGTATGCATAAAGTTCCAGTCGTTATTAGTCAAATTGTGCATGGTTTCGCAAAAATTTACTCGATTTTGAAAATCATTTCTCAATGTGGTAGGAATGTTATTTGTGTTTTAATGTAATTCGATTAATACTGGTTCGCGATATGTCAACGTCTGCCTCAATTTCTCTGCAACTCAATGTTGGATTTCCTTGTAACATTAAAAGAACATCCAACTCCAGGTTTTTGTCTATTTTTCGTGCTAATACTTCTTTTTTTTGCACGTAACGCTCCCTGTAGCTTCGCATTTATGTTTCAATTTGCCAAATGCAGCACTTTGCGGCATTCTTACATCTCGGTGTTTTTGATTGCAGATTCTTTGAGCCACTAAAATACTACGCTCTGCTTTACCAAGACTGTATACCATATTAATCAGTTATTGACGAGTAAAATTCATCTCGAGGTATAATCTTTATAAAAAATTGACAGATTGTAACAATGACAGAGGCCCACTCAATTTTTTTGTTTTAACCAGAGAAGTTTCTCGCAATTTAGTTATTTTGGGATAGCAACCTGAATGTTTACATTGGACTATGCAAACCTTATATTGATGCAAAGCTTGTCAAAAAATCTTATGGCCAGTACAATAATAAATAAGGGGTGCCATTTGAAAAAAATTAATTTTTTATATTTTTAATTTGTCATGTTTAAAAAATCGCAGTAGGTTAGTGATTAAACACTTAGAACATGCGGAAAACACTCAGGAATCAAACGGCGTTAATTACTTTGACGTATCTGTAAACATTTGGAAAGTACGAATTTTTTAATAGACCTCTGCATTTCTGGCATGAACCACAGGTCAAAATTGATGAGAGATAGGTAAAAACGTCCTAGATAAAAGTGATTCGTAATTTAGCATAGAATCTAGAAATAAAATCAAACTTGGTAGATTCCATTTAAAAAACACAACTTTAGTGTTTTTTTAATATTGGGCCACCCTGTGTATAAACTGTAAAATTTTTAAAATGTGCAGCAGAAACACAGGTTTAATCAAAAAAAAAGAAAAAGTCAATATCTGTAATAATAAGCAAGTTATTTAGCTTTTTCGGAACGTTGGGACATCCTCTACAGCCACGCAAAATAAAATAATGTAAAAAGATTGTATTATTAATGAATGTATTGCCTGTCCAACTAAATAAAAAATAATTCAAGCCTATCAAATGTAGCGTTGAAATTTGTTTTAATAAAAGAAATAAGAGACTTAAGAAGCTATTTGGAACATAATTGAGTAATATTCGAACAAATACTATTTTGAAGTGATAAACATTGAACTATTAGGTTAGTATTAGATAATACATGAATTTGACATTTAAAAGCAAGACTCCTGAGTTTCAGGAAATATGAAAAATATGTGACGTGCATAATTTGATTTCGCTTCTTTTAGGCCACCTTCACAATTTTTTATAAATTTTGTACAGTATACATAATAATTTTACCATCAGTAAGTCCCCTGTGTTAAGCCATTTACTCTTGTACATCATACTTATTATGTATTGCCTAATTAAATTGTGATTTTCTATTTTGTGAATAATGATCTTTATATGTCTTTATTTTCCTATTTCTACAATGGAATTAGCTGAATTACTATAATTAGATAACTTTTATACAAATTTATATCTAGTGGTAGAATTAGAATCTGAGTTGAAGAGATAACCTTTTCAAAAATATATTGAATTGAAAAGCACACGCAGTGGAATTCTACGTTTGATTTTTAATTAATATGCCCAAGTTAATTTGTCACTACTCGTAGGGACGTATTTTTGGATTGACTTGGTCTATACCGTGTTGTCATGGTTCTATGATCTAATAAAGTTATTATTATTATTATTATTATTATTGAGATATAATCTAAGACACCAATTATATTGAATACGGGCTACTATACACCTTTTTAAACGAGTTAATCTCGGAAAGAAAGTTATTAGTTTATTATATTTCTTTAGTTACACAAAATTTATACCTGGAATTGCTTTGGGACCTTTTCTTCTCCTTTTATGGGCTTTTTCTGTACTCTTGATCCACTTCTGATGGTAACAACATTCTCATTCTGATTACTTGAAGAAATACTTCCACGATTCGTACCAAAATTATGTAATGTCTATACTCAAGATTACTTACTGTAAACTTCATCATCTACACACTACCGGTGCACCTTTCATATCTCTTGCTGAAGGCATCGAAATAGGATAGTCTGTAATTACATTCAGTTCACCTGGTTGTCATGGAAATTAATTTATGATAACTTATTATTCACACCAATCTACTCCTGTTTTCACACATGAAGATTGTGTAGCTATTATATTGAACCTAGTGATTTTAATTGAACTATTTGATTACTCGTATCAGTTCTGCAAGGGTGCCTAAAATATTGAATTTTGACTAAATGAACCAATTCTATCTATAAAATTTACCTACTTGTGTATTCCATACGTGTGTAACTTGTATATAATGACTGCTGACCATTGTTTACTCATTTGCTGTCATTTTACATTGACAACATATATCCGTGGCTGTTGCTGCGCTGATCCCGTGACTGCGTTTGGTATCTCAGCTTCAGTTAGAATTATACATAAAGAACCTTAATGTAAACTCCATTTTAGTGTAGAGTGTAGAGACTTTGTGCCACGAGCATTTATTTTTTTTATTATTAACTTTAAATGCAGACAGCTTCACACAAAGGTCGGTTTCTTTAAGGTAAAACTACAGACTACTTAATTTAGTACGTACACCCTTGAGCTCAACGGTCTACGTTTACTTTAGTTTTACTTATAATTATTGCGTTGAGTAAATAATAACGTTCACAAATAACAAATTACTTTGAACTACTTTCTACAGAATTACATTTTACATTAATTTGTGTCTTCTTGAATAAAACAATAACTTGTATAACATAGAATTTGGTTTATTTTTTTTTAATGTTTATCAAATATACGAATTTTTAATTACTGAATGTTTAATTTCTTGTTCTGATTTATCTGTTTCTTTATATATGTGGTAATTGAAATTTCCTCTCTCAGCTCTCGTCTATTTTATTTCCTCTTTGAATTTTTAGGGTTGTATTTTAGAAAATTCATGGCACTTATTATTACTATTACAAAACCTTACCCACGTATACTAGTCCAGTGCAAATAATATATTTTCTGACCACACGTCCAAGGTGTTCTAACTGCTTCCCTAGCTGGTGGGTTATACTTTTTAAATTGTGCCAGGTTAAATGCTCCTAGTCACCATCATTTTCTGGTATTGCAGAGAATTCATTGACCTTCACAAATATTGACCCCCGTTGCAAATGCTCTTTTAGCAGAGTTTATTTAGGAACATCTACGGTGCACATTCAACAACTGTTCTCGAAGTGGTGTATGTTATATTCAGGCTTTGATCTAACTAGTGATATATGAGATGGTCAAAGCGTTACCAATTACAATACCATGGTGTTTCTCAGAAACGAATATCGCAGAACTTTAAGAGAGTTGAGTGAAAACCCATAGATCAAAGAGTTTTTTTCGCGTAAATGACATCACATTATATTTTTGTAGATGTTCAATGTAAGATTATTATTGACACACTATTTGTTAATTACTTTAATTTGGTGTTTTAGTAACTCAAGTCAAAAATTAGGTTGTCAAAGTAAATATTACCATCCTCCATTAACATTAATCGATCGTGTTTAAGAGTGTCTAGTCAATGATAGCTGTGATAAATAGAAATGTTCTTAAACTAGACCCTTGCGGCAGTTGAGACGTCGCCATGAAAAAGTCGGATTCTAAACCGTTCTTAGTCATCTTTTGAGTTATTCTTACTAAATAAGATGAAAATAATTTTAGAAGCACTGAATCGGACTTTTTGAAACCTCAATTTCTCTCTGACTCGCGTTGATTTAACGTAGCACATCCACAAAATGAGTGTATGCTCATCGATATTATGCGAAAAAGGATGAATAATTATAATACAAAAATTATTAAAGTATACAATTCGTGAAAGAACATTCTCTTCTCGTGGGTCGCACTATTACCGTTTAAATCTACTTCTTTCCACGGATGTCTTAATATATTAATTATATCTCAGATAACTGTATACTTTGCCATTAAAACGCCTGTTACATAGAAAAATATCGGGCTAGTACAAAATTATTTTAAACGTTCTTGACATGACAAGCATAATAAATTAAATAAGAATCCTGTATAATTTTTATTTTGAAATGTCACTAAACGTTTTACAATGGTTTGCAATATAATACTAATCAAATGTATGTATTTATAAATGCGTCGTCAAATGGGCAAATTCTCTTGTAAAAGCATTAAAGCAAGAATGTTAGTATTGTATAAACCTAAAGCTTGAATTTGACCCTCTTGTTTGGCAATATTCCAAAGGTTTTGGCTATATGTTTGTTCGCGCTCGAACTGCAACGAAACTTTAGTCGCATGTCCCATTATCAACACTTTAGAGCATTGAGTAAGAAGGCAAGCTTTCATAAATGACTTGAAAAATGGTAACTCTTAAATTAAACTTGCGAAACTTTAAATTGACAATCTCAAATAGAAACCATTAGATATAAAGCTAGTTTAAAATTGTAAAAGCTTGTTCAATTGATAGCTGCTGAGATCACGTTTGTTATTACAAATAATATATACTGACTTCCATAAAAATTGCAAGACCTAAAATTTGTTGAACGATTTTATTGAAATTTGAATAAAATCTAGCTAGGAGTTTTTTTGCTTTTCCTTAGCACTTCGTAACAATAAATTTGAGGAAATAAACCAATCAGTGTGTAATTAACTGTCAATTTTGCAAATTGTTTGTTCACAATTTCGTTCTGAACTTGGAAACAGTGCCAAGAGTACGTCAACATCAACATTTTTCCCAATTGACTGATTTTGAACGTGGCCGTATTATTGGCATGGGAAGGGCCGGACTTTCGCTAAAAGAAAGTGCTTGTCGTGTAAACCGACATGTTACAACGGTATTGAGATGTTGGTCCAAGTGGTCCGAAGAAGGGGTGCCAACAACGTCGCCCTGGATCTGGAAGTCCCCGGAGGTGTACAGATCGCGAAGAACGTCGCTTAAGACTTTTGGCCACAAGAGACCGATTTTCAACAACTCGATCGATTGGAAATGATTGGATTAAAGGTGTAGGATCCAGAATGTCAATGTCATCTGTTTATCGCCGGATAAGGTCTTATGGGCTGCGTTGATATCGTCCATTTTTATGTCTTCCTCTTACACCACTGTACCGTCTACTCAGGCTAGAATGGAGCAACGAAAGTGCTCAAGAATGGCATCGAATTGTGATTAGTCGCGAGTCCCGATTTTGCTTGTGGGCCCACGATGGTCGTAGGAGGGTGAGACGGATGCGTGGAGAACGTAAAAATCCAACATTTTTTGTGGAACGCAATACAGCCCTCACACAAGGAGTGACGAGGTGCAATATGTTACGGTAGCAGATCACCCCTGGTCTTAATTGATGGCAACTTAAACGCCGCTGGTTATATTGCCAATGTGCTAGAACCCGTTGCGCTTCCATATCTTCAGGGGCTGAAAAATCTTATTTTCCAACAAGATAATGCGCGCCCCCATACGGCAAGGGCTACAACACGTTTTTTGGAAGAAGATAAAATTGCCGTCCTCCCATGGCCTGCTCGGTCGCCTGATTTGTTGCCCATTGAACATGTATGCGATGAGGTCGTAGGCGACTGGGTAATTCACACCCTCCAAATAACTTACACGATCTACGGCTACGGATTCAAGAACCTTGGGTTGATACACCACAGGCAGCTATACATCACTTGATTGATAGCATGTCACGCCGTCTAAATGATTGCATTACAAATCGTGGCGGAGCAACCCATTATTGAAAAAAATATTTTTAGTTTTTTTCTATTGTTTTCAAATTTTAATCGCTTGTTTGTTTTAATAAAGACATCGTTGACGAAAATTTCAATAAAATCGTTCAATAAATTCTAGGTGTTGCAATTTTTATGAAAGTCAGTATATTAAATAAATTACCTACGTTAAGTATCTATTATTTTGATTTTTTATATAATTGATATATTACGATGAAATTATGGTGTATAGTTTAATGTTTCCGTAACTTGTTTTATTATATTTTCATGACAATCAATTAATAGTTTTAAGATTTCTTAGAAAAACAACGCTATCCTTAAAGTTAATAATAATAATAATAATAATAATAATAATAATAATAATAATAATAATAGTATATTAAGTTGTTACCACTTCCAAAACAAGATGATTGATGTTTATCAAAGGCTTTCATGAATTCTTATAATAAGATGTGGTATTAATAATAATAATATTAATAACGCTGCTTCGCTGCGGGGCTGGTTTAAATCTGGCCGTATTTCTAAACGGAGAAAAATCAAAGCACTCTTTCTTCTCGGATAGAAAGTAAAACTGTAGGTCCCGTGAGTAGTACCGAGGCCCATTTCCAGCCCTCTTTTTTGTACTTGGCCTTGAGATTGACCTCGGGTTTGGCCTTGTAGTTAGTCTAGGGGTTGACCACGGAGTTCGAGTTTGTATTCTAATAAAGGGCCCTAGTTTGTAAGGCTAGGAACCTGTTGGTGGGTTTCGCTAGTGTTATAAAAATTGTATTCTAATAATGGGGAAGAAGTTTATTTGGGCCAGTTTTGATTTTTCTCAGATATTTCAAGGATACGAAAACCTAGACACAGACCTTCAACATATCGATTATGTTCTATGGAATCTTTAAGGCTGAATTTAAGCGTTAGCTCAAATTCTTTCAATATCTGAGTTTAACACGTATTTATGTCTATTAATCAATTTCTATCCGAGTTTGAACGTCATTCAGGCATAGATAACTGTTTTTGTTTTACAATGTGATTATCGTAATAGGATTTATTATAAAGCGGCCAAAAAGGTTATTAAAATTATTACATTCCTTTTAGTTTTCATTTGAGGGTTGTGACCTTACTGGTATATTGAGAAAAAGTCACATTCAACATTATACATATAAATGAGTAATTAAGTTGCCAGTTTGCTTTACAAAACGTAAATAAAAGTAAATATTAAATGTCGAATGTTAATATTATGTGTACAAGGTTTAAGCAGAAAATAAAGTACATTAATACGTTAATTAAATTCTTACCCATATCCATTATAGATTATTTACGTAAAATTTTGCGACGCGAGGCTTGCAGCGAGGGCTGTTTCGGCGATGCCCACTCCTACCCTCCCGAAAATAACCGAGATTATCCGTACATTGCCGAGTGCTTCTAATATATCGGCGATGTAGGAATGATTTAATATATTTCTTTGCAGTCGCTCGAATCGTTAACATGGATCCTTCTAAAGTGTAGTGTTTGCGAACTTTATGGAAGAAAAATTAAACCCACAAACGGAAGATTTTGACAATGGCTGTTATTGGAGAATTCACGAAATGACAATCTTGTTTCGGATATTGGTAATATTAATTATGTGGAAGGAGAGGTGTTGTTACAAGACAACACAAGGGTTTAGAATCATTTAAACCAATTACCGATTCGTTTTGCGATAACATAGTGGCTGTTAAAATTTGCGGAATGGAGAATTGCAATGGACAAGGAAGAACACCACTTGTAAAAAAAGACGTTTGTGGTTAGTTTAATAATTTCCTCCGAGGAATATTTGTTGAATTTGTTTAGGCTAGGCATGGAGTTAAGGCTAAGCTTCCGATTATTTTAAATAGCTCGAACCCAATGCAAAAGGTTTTATGCAAATTATTGGAAAAGGTAGCTTGGAAAGTGTAACTAAAAAATATACCATGTCAGTTTGTATTCCTTACAAAATCTAGCATGCCGATGTTAAATCGGAGACTATTTTATATGATTTGCCCGATTTATTATCCCAACTTAAGAGGGATCGACATTACACAATATTTCGCAGTAATATTGAATACTGTAGAAATGTGGCACTATTTAATTAACAAATTTAATTTCTGTCTCCAAGACGAGTGCAAGAAACGTTGTGGGTTTAATTTTTCTTCCATAAAGTTCAGAAACACCAAACACTTTAGAAGGATCCTTGTTAACGATTCGAGCAACTGCAAAGAAATATATTAAATCATTTCCACATCGCCGATGTATTAGAAGTACGCGGCAATGTTCGGATAATCTCGGTTATTTTCGGGAAGGTTGGAGTGGGGATCACCGAAACAGCCTTTGCTGAATGCATCGCGTCAAAAAGGTTTACCTATATGAAACGTAAACAATCTATAATGCAAATGTGTAACCATTTAATTAACGTATTAATGCATTTTATTTTCTGATTAGACTTTGTACACATAATTTTAACATTCGACCTTCAAAATTTACTTTTAATTCATCATTGATAACACTATTAAAAGGAGCACACAACGTTTAAAAAAATTCCCGAGGCCGAATTGTGAGGTAAAAAAATTCTGAAGGTGACCTTTTCTCAATATATAAGTAAGGTCCTCAAATGGAAATTAAAAGAAATGTAATAATTTTAGTAACATTTTTAGGATAATTATGCAACCTTTTTATAGTAAATCCTATTACGAAAATCACATTATAAAACAAAAACAGTTATCTATGCCTGAATGACGATAGAAATTAATTAATAAGCATAAATACATGTTAAACTCTGACATTAAAAAAATTTGCGCTAACGGTTAAATTCAGTCTTAAAGATTGCATAGAACGTAATCGATATGTTTAAGGTCTATGCCTAGGTTTTTATTTCTTTGAAATATCTGACAAAAATCAAAACTGGCCCTAATAAATATTAATAATAATAAACACAGATTAAATAACATCTTTTTATTGTGAAAAACACTTATCTTTACCTGCCTTATCTATTAATTCTTCTTCCCCATTATTAGAATACAATTTTTATAACAGGAGCGAAGCCCACGAACAGGTTACTATAACAGCCTTTATTAGAATACAAATTCAAAGCCCCTAGCGCAAAGCCAAGCTCTAGACTTGTGCTTAGATCTCGGTCTACAAATACAAAAATATAAATAATGATAGGTATATTTAATTGCCATCATAAAAAATGCATTAGCAACTGTCACTTTTGATAAAATACTGATAAGGTAGTATCAAATAGGCATTATTTGTTATTAAGTAATTCCAGGGGCCGTTGCAAATGGCAGAGTTAGTAATTGTAATTGGATTACGATGAATTGCAATCACAGAGGTATCAGGTATTCACTAAAGTCCAAGGAGAAATATTCGTCCAACCTATAGGCAGTATTACGTAATAATATGTATTTAATTTTCTGTTTGAATATATTTACATCATTAACTTATTTCACGTACATCGGTAAATCATTATAGCATTTTATTGCTGTAGCTTCCTGTCCCTTAACACAGAGTTGTAGTCTGTAAGTTGGTGTGTAATGCTGTTATTATCCATAATTGTGTTTTTTGTCTACAACTTTAGAATATTTGTTAATGTTAGGCTTTATAGAAAGTACGCAACTAAGTACATATATCGATTTAACTGTAAGAATATTGTACTTTTTAAATAAAGTTTTACGAGACTCCGATTTTTTTAAAGAACATAGTTCTCGGAAACTGTTTCTACATGACAAGAACCTCCCTTATTCTGGTAACAAGGGATTTCATAACGTCGCATTTACAAAGGAATAGTATAATGAAAGCAGTACATTTTCTTTTACAAAATTTCTCAATTCCCAGATGATAATGACGTATAGTTGTTTGATTAATAAATAAATTAAATGAAATAAATTGCTTTACAGCTGTACCTTGGATAAGACATTAAAATCATACTTCAAATCAAGAGTTTAAAAAATGATTAGTCCTGTTTCCGTTGCATATAATGGTTATTAATTTTTTT
Source organism: Vesta saturnalis (assembly GCA_036346205.1). Classification (NCBI taxonomy): domain Eukaryota; kingdom Metazoa; phylum Arthropoda; class Insecta; order Coleoptera; family Lampyridae; genus Vesta; species Vesta saturnalis. The sequence continues at coordinate 7,589 of JARFJB010001914.1, read as the reverse complement.
TAATCATTGCTTAGCCATTGCTGACGAGCCAACGTTAATAGACAAATTGTTCAGAACAGCAACTGATATTGATATAATATTAGTATATTATATTATTGTATTATTGATATATTATTATCTGCGTGCAAGGTGACAAAACCAAGTCATTTAAAAAAGTTATAAAAGTATTGGGGCAACTGTGTTTCCAATACTTCTAATGTCTGATGAATAATTCCGATCATTTACATTTAATACAACATTCTGGCTTTTTTCACTCAAAAATGAGTACATCCAATTTTTTGCAACCCCTCTTATACCATAAAAATCTAGTCTTGAAAGTAATAATTTTATATCAACCGTTTCAAGAGCTCTAGTGAAGTCAAAAAATAACCCAGCAGTTAGCAACAGATATAATAGTGACACCTTTTTTAAATTCAAATTGTCTACTTGTTAGAAGTCTACTTATATTTAGAAAATTAAGTAACCTAGTACAGAAAGCAGTGTCATAAATGTTGGGAAAAAACTGAAGGCACGGGCGCCGCTCTGTAATTTTCCACCTTAATCTGGTCTTGTTTTTTAAAATTTACTGGTGCAATCTTGGCCATTATTAGAGAACATGAAAATAATCCTTGACAGGAGTGAATAACATATGCATCTACATCTTCCTTTTTTTGCAACTCTTTTATTTATGTATGTAATTTCTTCAACAGAAATCAGAGATAGCGTTTATATTCATTTGAACTGGATAGGAATCGGAATGAAGTTTTGGGCATGATACGATTTTTGAAGCGAATGAACAAAGAAGGTATTAAATGATTGACCAATTTCTAAAGAATTAATTAGCATTTTACCTTCCAACCTACATATACATGTATAGGTACAGAAGGTTATGTAATCGACTTTTAATTCACTATCGCTAAATCTACTTATCACATCATATCACGTTTGGCAAGGTTTCGCCAAGATCGGCCATGACGTGTGTGTGTGTGTGGGGGGGTGTCTGCGTCTGCATATGTGTCTGTGTCTGCATATGTGTCTGTGTTTGTGTCTGTCTGTGTCTGTGTCTGTGTCCGTGTCGTGTCTGTGTCTGTGCCTGTGCCTGTGTCTGTGTCTGTGTCTGTGTCTGTGTCTGTGTCTGAGTCTGTGCCTGTGCCTGTGCCTGTGCCTGTGTCTGTGCTTGTGCCTGTGCCTGTGCCTGTGCCTGTGCCTGTGCCTGTGCCTGTACCTGTGCCTGTGACTGTGATTGTGTCTGTGTCTGTGTCTGTGTCTGTGTCTGTGTCTGTGTCTGTGTCTGTGTCTGTGTCTGTGTCTGTGTCTGTGTCTGTGTCTGTGTCTGTGTCTGTGACTGTGACTGTGTCTGTGTCTGCGTCTGCGTCTGCGTCTGCGTCTGCGTCTGCGTCTGCGTCTGCGTCTGTGCCTGTGTCTGTGCCTGTGTCTGTGCCTGTGCCTGTGTCTGTGTCTGTGTCAGTGTCTGTGTCTGTGTCTGTGCCTGTGTCTGTGCCTGTGTCTGTGCTTGTTCCTGTGCCTGTGTCTGTGTCTGTGTCTGTGTCTGTGCCTGTACCTGTGCCTGTGACTGTGATTGTGTCTGTGTCTGTGTCTGTGTCTGTGTCTGTGTCTGGTCTGTGCTGTCTGTGCTGTGTCTGTGTCTGTGTCTGTGTCTGTGTCTGTGTCTGTGTCTGTGTCTGTGTCTGTGCCTGTGTCTGTGCTGTGTCTGCTGCTTGTCTGTGTCTGTGTCTGCGTCTGTGTCTGTGTCTGTGCCTGGTCTGTGCCTGTGTCTGTGTCTGTGTCTGTGTCTGTGTCTGTGTCTGTGTCTGTGTCTGTGCTGTCTGTGTCTGTGTCTGTGTCTGTGTCTGTGTCTGTGTCTGTGTCTGTGTCTGTGTCTGTGTCTGTGTCTGTGCTGTGTCTGTGTCTGTGTCTGGTCTGGTCTGTGTCTGTGTCTGTGTCTGTGTCTGTGTCTGTGTCTGTGTCTGGTCTGTGCTGTGTCTGTGTCTGTGTCTGTGCCTGTGCTGTGTCTGTGTCTGTGTCTGTGTCTGTGTCTGTGTCTGTGTCTGTGTCTGTGTCTTTGTCTGTGCTGTGTCTGTGCCTGTGTCTGTGCCTGTGTTTTTGCCTGTCTGTGTTTGTGTCTTTGTCTGTGTCTGTGTCTGTGCCTGTGTCTGTGTCTGTGTCTGTGTCTGTGTCTGTGTCTGTGTCTGTGTCTGTGTCTGTGTCTGTGTCTGTGTCTGTGTCTGTGTCTGTGTCTGTGTCTGTGTCTGTGTCTGTGTCTGTGTCTGTCGTCTGTGTCTGTGTCTGTGTCTGTGTCTGTGTCTGTGTCTGTGTCTGTGTCTGTGTCTGTGTCTGTGTCTGTGTCTGTGTCTGTGTCTGTGTCTGTGTCCTGTGTCGTGTGTCTGTGTCTGTGTCTGTGTCTTGTCTGTGCTGTCTGTGTCTGTGTCTTGTCTGTTCTGTGTCTGTGTCTGTGTCTGTGTCTGTGTCTGTGTCTGTGTCTGTGTCTGTGTCTGTGTCTGTGTCTGTGTCTGTGTCTGTGTCTGTGTCTCTTTCTCTGTCTCTGTCTGTGTCTGTGTCTGTGTCTGTGTCTTTGTCTGTGTCTGTGTACGTGTCGTTGGTTGTGTCTGTGCCCGTGTCCGTGTCCGTGTCCGCGTCCGTATCCGTGTCCGTGTCCATATACGTCTCCGTGTCCGTGTCTGTGTCCGTGGCAGTGGTTGTGTCAGTGTCCGTGTACATATCCGTGTCCGTATCCGTGTCCGCGTCCGCGTCTGTGTCTGCGTCTGCGTTTGTGTCTGTGTATGTGCCTGTGTGTGCGTCTGCGCCTGCGTCTGCGTCTGTATCTGCGTCTGCGTCTGCGTCTGCGTCTCCGTCTGCGTCTGCGCCTGCAGCTGCGTCTGCGTCTGCGCAATGGGGATTTTTTGCAGACCAATAATGCATATTGTGCAGATTGACTCCCGTCACTACTGAAGGTGGCTTCATCGGTCCAAAGAATTTGAAATTAGAATTCTCTATTTTCGCGTATCATGCCTAACATCCAGTGGAAATGGTCTAACCTTCGATCAAAATCTTCCTCTTTCAAGGTCTGTTGAAGAACGACATGGTATGGGTGCATTCTTAAAGTAATTAAAAAAAGTTTGAACGAATACCTATATATTTTGATAACCATTAGAACTTACCTATGGTCCTTCAATATATTTTGAACCATTGTCCGTGATATGCTCTACTCAGTGCATAATGCTCCTGTGCTAACTTGAGGATTTCCTTCAATATGGCCCAATACACGGTTAATATTTTCTTGTGTTCTTTCAATTCTTTACCGTTGAAACGTAGGCCGAAAACTACCATTGGCTCGTAAGCTCGCCACTAATCGGGGAAAAACTCTTGCATCGTAAGGACGCCGATTTGGATATCGAGCCGCGTAAACTCTTTGAGCTACTGCAGCATTCTGAAGACATTCAAAATAAACCGCAAGCATATCAACAGCTTCATTATTCGTAAAACGCATTTTAAAAGCACATAAATTGCTCAAAGTAACGCGAAAATATTGACAGCTATTGACAATTTGAGGATTATGTATGTTTTGTTTAGGTATCTGTTTCCATTGCCTGCCTCTATTAATTGTATTTTTCGTATGTATCCATAGTGAATATGCATTTAAACAAACAAAAAATAGGCCTTTCGTATAACTTTAGCATTGCTTACTTGCCCGTAGTAATTTCAAAAAGGGTGATTTTATTCTGGTGAATAAATTTACAACCATTTAAAATCGCAATTTCTAGGTTACCTATTCAGAGCCGAAATTCGAGCTGCAGTTTTGTCTACCCATAAGAGGCCTCAGCAATGCACAGAGTGATGGTCAGCATTTCGAGCATTTACGGGGGCATTAAAAACCTTCCTCCCTTAATTCGGTCCTTTTTAGGGCCACAAGTTACATAATAGAAACAATTCCAGAAAAATATAGTTAAAAAAAAATTAAAATTTAAAGGATTTTCGTATAAAGTTTTCTTTACCCAATAGTTTAGGTTAGGAACAAGATATCGAGATACGGTTTTCGCGAACTTGCTTAGGCATCATTTAGCTACCTGTTCATGAAAAAAGGTCTTACCAATGCATCCAACTTTTTTGAGAAAATTAACCATTTCTGTCGGAATGTCGAACAAATCCCCCTAGCGACGACATGTGAAACTAACAAAACTTCAAATATTAAAAAATTTATAGCCCAAGAATAGCTCATTTCAACGCGCCCAAGTTTGCTAAAATCGGCTTAGCCGTTTCGAAGATACAGGGGTTATTTAAGAAAACCATTGAATACCCCCACCACTTTATTTTTAGACATACGTCAAAAAGTGCCAACAAAAAAAGTTCAGATTATCCTCGACTTTAAACAACAGTTACTTTTTTATTAGTTTAATATAGCAGAATTCACAGAAACATCCCATTTTTAGATTCAAGAATGCAGTTACGCCCCCTAGCGCCATTTCAGAAACTTGAAATTATTTTCCTGGTTTTTGTATTGGCCGTTTCAGTAATAACAATACAATAAAATACAATACATTACCATACAATTCAATGCAATACAATACAATATAATACAATACAAAACAATACAATACATTGCAATGCAATACAATACAATACAATACAGTACAGTACAATACAATACAATACAATACAATACAATACAATACAATACAAACAATAGAATATAATACATTACAATGCAAAACAATACAGCACAATAAAATGCAATACAATACAATACAATGCAATTAAAACAATACAATACAATACAATGCAATGCAATACAATTCAATTCAATACAATACATACAAAAAAGTACAAAACAATAGATATACAGTACAATACAGTACAATACAACACAATACAACAAAATACAGTACAATACAATACATTACAATAAAATACAATACAATACAATACAACACAATACAATACACTGCAGTACAGTTCAGTACAGTACAGTACAGTACAGTACATTACAGTACAGTACAATGGAATACAATAAATTACAATGCAATACAATACAATACAATACAATACAATACAATACAATACAATACAATACCATACAATACAATACGATGCAATACAATACAATACAATGCAATTCATTACAATACAATACAATACAATACAATACAATACAATACAATAAAATACAATACAATATAATACAATACAATACAATACAACACAATACAATACCATACAATACAACACAATGCAATCCAATACAATGCAATACAATACAATACAAAGCAATACAGTGCAATACAATCCAATGCAAATCAATTCAATACAATACAATACAATGTAGTACAGAACAGTACAGTACAGTGCCGTTCAGTACAGTACAGTACAACAGAATACAATACAATACAATAAAACACAATACAATACACTACAATTCAATTCAATACAATACAATACAATACAATACAATACAATACAATACAATACAATACAATATATGGATTCCTGGGCATGCAGGAATAGCTGGAAATGAACGTGCAGATAGAGCAGCGCGTGAAGGAAGTAGTACCTTAGGACAAGACAATATTCCAGTGCACCCTAATGATCACAAAAGATACTTAAAATTAAAAATAAATGAACTTTGGCAATTAGAATGGAATAATTCGAAAACACAATTAAAACAAATTAAAAATTCCATCAAACCTTGGAGAAACGAATATAAATTAAAACGCAGAGAACAAGTAGTCCTAATTAAAAGTGAATCGGTCATAACAATCTAACTCACTTACACTTACTGGGGAAAGTTAGAACAAAAAATTGTAACTTATGTAATCTGCAAATAACAGTTCCCCCCATATTGTTAGAATGCCCACTATATGAGGATCTACGAAAAAAAATAAGTGTCTCGTATACATTTGCTTCGATTTTTCAGGAAGACGACATTAATATTAACAAGCTATTAACGTACGTAAAGGAGAGTGGATTATTCAAATATATCTAGATACTAGTAAAGATAAATAGCTAATGGCCGCTGCAGCCGATACTACATATAATAAAAGAAATACAATACAATACAATACAATACAATACAATACAATACAATACAATACAATACAATACAATACAATACAACACAATAAAATAACATACAATACAATGCAATACATTACAGTACAGTACATCACTGTACAGACAGAATAGTGCAATAGAGTACAATACAATACAACACAACACAATACAATACAATAGAATACAATACAATACAATATAATACAACAAAGTACAATACAATACAATACAAAACAATACGATGCAATTCAATGCAATACAATACAATACAATACATACAAATCTATACAACACAATATAATACAATACAACACAATGCAATGCAATACAATACTGTACAACACAATACGTACAAAAAATTCCAAAACAATACAATACAATACAATACAATACAATACAATACAATACAATACAATACAATACAATACAATACAATACAATACACTACAAGACAATAGAGTACTATACAATATAACACACTATAATACAATACAATACAACACAATACAATACACTACAATACAGTTCAGTGCAGTACAGCACAATACAGTACAAGACAGTACAGTACAGTACAGTTCAGTACAGTATGGTACAGTACATTACAGTACAGTATAGTGCAGTACAGTACGGTACAGTACAGTACAGTACAATAGAATACAATAGAATGCAATAGAATACAATACAATACAATACAATGCAATTCAATTCAATACAATACAATACATACAAATCTATACAATACAATATAATACAATACAATACAATGCAATTCAATACAATACAGTACAATACAACTCAATACGTACAAAAAGATACAAAAAAATACAATACAATACAATACAATACAATACAATGCAATACAATACAATACAATACAATAAATTACAATACCATACGATACAATACAATACAATACACTAAAATACAATACAATAGAACACAACACAATAAAATACAATACAACACAGTACAATACACTACAATACAGTTCAGTTCAGTACAGTAAAGGACAGTTTAGTGCAGTACAGTACAGTAAATTACAGTACAGTACAGTGCAGTACAGTACGCTACAGTACAGTACAGTACAATAGTATACAATACAATACAATAAAGTACAATACAATACAATACAATACAATACAATACAATACAATACAATATAATACAATACAATAAACTGCAATACAATACAATACAATACAAAACAATACAATAGAATACAATACTCAACAATACAATACAACACAATGAAATACAATACAATACAATAGATAACAATACAATACAATAGAGTACAATTCAATACAATAGATACAAGCAATACAATACAATACAATACAATACAATACAATACAGTATAATACAATGCAATACAATACTATACATAAAAACAAGCCACTGCAATACAATACAATGCAATACGATACAACACAATGTAACACAATACAGTACAATACAGTACAATATATACATAACGTTACAAAACAACACAAAACAATACAAAAAAATACAATTCAATGCAAAACAATACAAAACAATACAAAACAACACAAAAAGACAGAAAA